>VOQJ01030957.1:7418-27804 GCA_015052665.1 Apistogramma diplotaenia
TTTGTTTTGTTGTAAATTTTTTTTGGTATCAGCGTTTATTTGCTGTTTTATATGTGCTTATAACTTTTTTTTTTTTTTTTTAGGGAACATAATGCACAAAGGGATGTTTGGGGCAGTTATGGTAACATTACAGAGTTTTCCAGAGGAGCAGCTCCCATTCCTTAGCTTAAAGCGTTACAGCTCAGCAGATGATAATGAACAACAAAGCAATTCCCCCTTTTCAAAATAAATTTGACGTGTATTTATATGCTGCACATGCACATATCTAAAACATTGGCCTGAAAACAAAAAAACAAACAAACCCAAAAAAACATCAAAATATGGTCAAGTTTTGTGATTTTGAATCAGGGGAAAGGCTTTGTTGTTACATTTTTATCTATCATTTAGATTTAAATTTGAATTGTCACACTAACTTGATTATTACACCCTGATATAAAATAATCCTGCTAAAGGTAAATAAACGTTAGTATTACAACACCACCTTTCTGACATGCAGACTTCATTCAGTTGTAGTGGTTCTCAAACTCTGGGGGCAACCAGATTAAAAATACAAAGTAAAAGTAATTTATATAAATATGACCTTTTTTTTCTAGGCAAGATTTCAAAATGAACAATCTGACAAAACAAACAAAAAAGCTGCATGAGTGATGACATTATTTCCGTGTTTGAAAATGAGACAAACATCCACTAGAGGGACTACTTGGCCTGGGTGTCGTTGCATTGCTTTGTTGCCATATAAAACCGTTGTGTCGGCGGAGCCTCTGCAGTAAAAGGCTCCGTCTGTGCCAGCAAATGTTCGGGGACGTGTTGAAGTACAAAGTCGGCAACGTGATAAATCACAGATTCTTACCAGCGACGTGAAAAAGACACGGAGCGATGGGAGTCACACTGAGGCAAAGAAGGGCACGCTTTGGTGAAAGTGATACGGACAGAGATTCACGACATGAAGGGAGGGACACAAACACGAAGACGCATCAGTGAACGTCGTGACTGAAGCAGGGAGGCTCGCGGGGGGGGGACAGGCACATGAACACAGCATTTTTCATAAAGCCTGAAATCCAATGACTTTGGAAACTAGAAAAAGTTTTTTAAAAAAAAAAGAAAAAAGCAAAAGATCAAATCTGACACTGAAAATATGTATCGATATAAAAAAACACAAGAATAGCAGAAACAGGGTAACACTTTAGAAGTCTTAACCGTGTTGTGAGAAAAAGCTGTGATTCTCTGATTCTCCCTGTTAAGTGTTTGCTTCCTTCATTGCATTGTATCTCACCAGATAATTGTCCAGCAATGGCTGTGTAAACAAAACCCAAAAAAAAGTGTGTGTGTGTGTGTGTGTGTGTGTGTGTGTATAGAGGGGATATATCTGCAAGTGTGCATTGAAAGGGTTTGGCCGTGCACAACGTTATTTTCTCTTCCGTTCATTCTGCAGTTGGTCTGCTGGTCCAGTTCGAGCTGTGACAGGCTGGTTAAACCTTTAGCCATCAGAGCGCCATGTCTGGTGCGCCTCCACTTCCTCTGAGACGACTAAAAGGAGTTCACAGTTCTTCCCTCGTAGCTGCTGGCGGAGAAACTTCCTGGGATTGTGGTAAAAAAAAAAATCAAACAGAAGAACAGAAATTATAATAAAAAAACATTAAAATTATGAATAAAACTTACAAGGTGTGGGCTGGTTTACAGCTCAATAAATAATTTTCCCCTGTAATAAGCAGGACAATCTGTAACCCACAAACTGGCCGGTCAGCCTCACATATGTCATCTGACTATGAGCTGCACCGTTTCATGTGCACAGCGGCGCAGGCACACAGTGCTTTGTGCAATCACAGCCTCGTGGCTAACACGTTGTTAGCTTGTGCTTAGCTTGTTAACTTGACTTGAATCATCCTCACCCAGATGAACATGGACAAAGGAAAAGTGGTTCAAGCTTAAGTTAGCGAGTGCTCAGAGCCAGAGACGAGCCAGCAGGGTG
This sequence comes from Apistogramma diplotaenia, assembly GCA_015052665.1. Taxonomy (NCBI): domain Eukaryota; kingdom Metazoa; phylum Chordata; class Actinopteri; order Cichliformes; family Cichlidae; genus Apistogramma; species Apistogramma diplotaenia. The sequence goes on from VOQJ01030957.1 coordinate 9,388, forward strand.
AATGTCTAAAATTATGGACCTGACCAATCACAATTTTTATAGTTTTTATAACTGAACCTGAAAGTCTGCACACCAATCACATCTTGATTGTTTAATTTAAAACGCACTGTCTTGGTGTAGAGATGCAAAACTATAAAAATTCTGTTTTTGTCCAACAAATGATGGTCCTAACTGCTTCTGGGTGAAGTTAGTGCGGAAGTAACTTAAATTTGCATTATTTTCAATGGCCACCAGGGGGCAAGCACTGCAGGTGCAAAAAGACTTCTGGTCCTATAGACGGCTACAGGACGCAGACCTCTGACCTGACCTCTGTAAACACTTACCTGACAAGTTCATCATCTCAGTGACTCATTTCGGGGAATTCTTAATAAAACATCACTATGGTGACTAATGGTTGGAAATCACTGAATACCGTATACTGTATAACTCAATCAATTGTATCTTTACTGTGGGTGAATATGGCCATCCTTTGGCTTTTAGGTGTCCATGAATGTTCTGTGTTGGTGTGATATAAATTTCAGCATAAGACAGTGAGCATGAGGGTTCTTGTGGACGTTGTTCACTGACACTAAGACCCGGGCAGCAGATTTCAAAGAAATATAACGCTGGTGCTGTCACATGTACACACTCCCGATTGTGCTCACCTGAGCTCATCCGGATTGCCAATCGGCTGAGGGCTACGTAGCTTGGAGTCCAAGTTGTAGTAGACCCCTCCCACCTCTCTGACACCTATCCAATGCTGACGCTTAAGCGGCAACCGGAGAGGCCCCCAGCGCAGATTGGACGGTACGTTCAGAATGAAGCCCTCCACGTTGGAAAGTTCAATATTCCCTACATCCCTGGAGAAAGACAGGCTGCTTTTACTTGCGGGAAAATTTCACTTTGAAATGTTAGAGGTGCATTCAGGAAGTTCAGATATGTTGAGTTTGACTTGAGAACATCATCCTCCTAAATCAGTTTACAATCAGCAGAATATAGGTTCAAGATTTATTATATGCATCACAACCAGCCTTTCACTTCTTTAGAATGTGAAATAATATGAAAATGCTTTCATTTCTCACACATAACGCAACCCAAGTTCACGGTCTTTTCAATGTTCAGATTAAATGTGCTTCCAAGAGCAATCACTCCACAAAGGTCCACTCTGAGTCAGGAAGTCAGGAAAAAGCCTGTGATAAACAGCAACAATCGTAGCCAAAGCTGTTGAGCCATGCACAGGACACCGCAGGAGACCGCTGCGAGTATCAGCAGCATTGTTGCAGCCAGAAGTATAAACAAACTTGAGAGGCACATTCATTTTCAAATTAAACAAACAGCTTATATAACGTACCCGCTTACTGCACTTCAAAGCACTTTTGATTCTGCCAGTTTGGATTGATGACTGTGACGAGCATTTTTTTTTTTTTTAAAGCGTGAAAAGTAAAGTTTGCGCAGCGAAACGTGCAAACTTCAAAATTCAAACTGAAGCAATGGCTTTGAGGTTTCAGTGTTTAAACCTGCCACACCTATGCTCCAGTGTCAGAGCACATTTGGCTGCCTGTGCACTGTTAATACCTCATCGGGACTCTGTTCCACTAGGCAGAGAGCTAACTTGAACTCTGAGCCTGAGTAATAGATTAAGAACCTAACCTCACCCCGGCTTCTTCAACAAACCCTGAGCACACATTGTTAATTTAAGTTTTCCACACTGTAACATCACAATCCCATCAATAACTTAGCTCTGTTTCTCTTCTGTTTCTAATCGATCTGTTGTCACTGTAAGGACAAATATGCCCATCGCTGGACATCGCTGATTTATTGCCAGTTCAGAATAAAATCTGCCGTCTCTGCAGACAGTAAGTCAGCTGAGCATGTCTGGCCACGGTTCTCGATGAGAGACGTTCTATCACCACTGGATTTGTATGGAAGCTCAGCTTTTTCTTTACTCAATCCTGATACAAAAGCACATGCACGTGTTTAATTCAGTCTAAGAAGTGACTCATCAAACTCCAATCAGCTGCTTTGATATCAAAAACTGAAAAGTTTAAAGTTAAACTCCGAGTTTGTTAAACCTGCTCTCTGGAGCAGGGGTCCTGAACATCCCGGAGCATCACAGATTGTTGTCTTATCAATCTCCTGCTCTCTCAAAAGTGGACTTTTATTTTGCTCCCGGCCAAAATGTAATCTTATTTATCCCCTCCAACTGAGGGAAAGGAACTGTTAAGCACATTAGCACACTTTTTCACTGTGATCCAAATAATTAAAAAAAAAAATCTGTGGCTGTGAAGTGTTATTGCACTCAAAATCCCCGGTGAGGAGAGTTATACAAACAGCCTCAGGTCACAGCTACTTCACAAACATAACCAAGAATAAAAAGAAGTCATGTTTCCTCTTGTTGAGAAATGAGAAAACTTAAGCGATCAAGTGCTACTCCATATATTATGTTGTTCTGTCACCTCAGTGTTTGGTTACTTACTGCTGACAATAGTGAACATAAAAGCCTTAGCTACATGCAAAAGGGTAGCTCTCCACTGCATTATATCAAACAGCAGCAGTGTGCAGCCGCAGAAGCTCCAAAACAGGAAAACAGGAATAGGTTTTATCGATAAAGCAGGACTGTGTGGTGTGCTGCTGTCAACATTCATGTACGACTGATAATGAAGGAAGCAGGAATGCTGATAAAACGGTCTCTGACTTTATCAAGTACAGGAAGCGCTGACTAATCACAGAGATCAGTCAAGACCCTGCTGATGAGGTGGCTGGGGTGCAGCTGAAAACACAGGGTGCCTCTTTATTACCATTTACGTTATATGTGATAAGAAAGGAACAAGTGTAAACAACTACAGATAAACAATAATAGGGTGATTGCTTTTGTTTGGTTTGGGCTTCCTCAGTCTCCCATCGATTATTCTGGGAAAAGTCACAGGCCAAACTGCAGCTCCAGCATAAGTAAAAATAAATCTATAAAGTCAATAATTTTACTAGATTAAATATAATGTTTCTATACTAAGACCTTTTTTTTATTGCTAGATCCATGTACCTTCTTTTATCCCACCAAACCGCCTCAAACCCTCGGGTCTGCAGGGCTGCCATAATGACATTTACATCATAGTTCCCGTTTCCCAGCACGCTCTTCTTTTGAGGTGTCACCATAGTGCTGGGAGAGAGCCTGCAACAAGTTGACAGGAGGGATCATGCACAGAGCACTTACATTCACAACACATTTTATAAATGCTGGGGGGGCGGGGGTGTCCACCTGCTGTCCTACCTCTGATAGATCTCCTGCAGGGTATCCCGACTGAAAGCTGTCCCATCCTGGAAGACGTTATTGAGCGCGTGCAGAGCACACAGCTCCCGCCGCTGCTTCTCATGATAAATGGCCGGAGGTGCCAAAGAAGCTTGGGGAGGAGCTGGGGGGGTGAGTGAGGAAGAGGACGATGAGAGATCCTGTTGCTGAGTTTCCCTGGGATCCCTGCACCTCCTTTCCTCTGCTCCCACCACTGCCTCCCCTCCTCCTCCTCCACCACCTTTCTGTTTGCTGACCTTCCAGGGCATGCAGCCCAACTCCTGCAGGCTGCCTCGTCCCTTCCCCTTCCACTCACCAGCTGGATACGGAGCACTCCCCATCCCTGGACGTTCACCACTGCCGCCGCCGTCGTCACCACCACCACCGGTACCTCCTTCAGCTCCACAACTACTAATGTCAGGACACTACATCAGCATCATGACAACCATTGGCGTGGCAACCTCTCAGCCGCTTGGAAGAGAGGAAGCTTGTGTCTAGAGGGAGGTTGCAAGGTAAAAGAAACCTGCAGCTCTTTAACACAGCAGAATGTGCTTTCTCTCTCTCTAAGATAGAAGAAAGGTCTCTTACAAAGGATGAAGTATGACTGGCAAATATTTTCTAGATGCTCCAAAATGACAGACTACTCCTGCAACAGCATGGCGGTGTCATCAATCACACTGCCATTGCTCTCTTCGTGTTTTCCACTTCCTCCATCCTCTCTATATGTGTTGACAACTCTTTTCCATCCAAAGCCTATAGCTTAGCAGATCTTTCCATCCCCAGACTGCTGACCTCAAAGCTACACTTCCACTGGAGCAGAGGACTTCGACACTGTGGAGAAAAATATACCCAGTAAGCAGCTGAAATGCAAAAAAAAAATAAAGTCAATTTTTTTCTGTAAAATGTAGCCATTACACATAATAAAATGGTCATAAATCCGTAACAGAAGTCCAAAAATCACACATCGGATATGCTCGGTTAAGGGGCAGCCGCCAAACTGCCTAAACAACACGTTAAAGCGACGCTGCATACGCCGTTACATTATTCAGGGCTTCAGGATCTTCTCGGTCAGCAGACCCCAAATGAAGGGAAGGTAAACATTTCGAGCAGCTTGAACTGGACAGAGGAAGCAAGCTGTTCACTAAGCTAGCAACATGACAACAGCTACACATTACAGTGAAGCTTACACTCCATTACGGAGGGGTAGCAAGTACGTTACTCCAAAGTCATACATGTACAGATGGATTTAATCCGCGCTAGCAGCAGCAGATATCTGGCGTTTGTCTTTACTGCTGCTCTACGTGACTCCGTGCCTCCAGCAAACACAACCACAACGCCACCTTTATGATCTATAACTTCGTTTTTTCTCGCCGACCACTTCCCCGCCCGTTACCTGCCGCTGGTGTCACAGCTCGGCTGCCGTAAACCGGTCTTAAACCTCGGTCTCCGCTGTCCTCTTTCCCCTGAGGGCTGCTCAGACCTTTGTCTTTGCCACTTTTTTCCTGTTGTGGCTCTCTCCTGTCTCTTTCTCCGTCCGTGCAGTCGCGGGCATGCGCAGTAGCTCCTCCCTGGCTCCATATTGCTGTCACCGCCTGCGTCAGGAGACTGGAGCGGATCCTCCCCTGAGACTGCGAAAGCCTGCCTTTTCCACTTTGTTCTCACCTGTAATGTGCTTTTCATCTCGGAGCTGCTTCACACTCTGGTTAAAATTATATAAAAAAATACGTTTTACCCCAATAAACACTGCGTTTCTGCCTGCTGGCTTCTTAAAGCAGTTGCAGCCTTTTAACTTTACAAGTGGATGACACAATTGAGGACTGAGGCTCTTTTAGCTTATTGTTTTGCTTTGTCACTTTGATTTACTGTCAGTAAAGTGTAAGTCGGGGAAAATTTATCAAACACCACTGCAGGAAATCTGTCAGTCTGTGGATACTTAAAAACTGATGACACCAATGATGACACAATATGTGCAACAAATTCACAAGAAATAGGTCTTCCTGTATTTTCCTTTATTAAAACAACATGAGAGAATAGTTTCAACCCTTTATTTGTTTGTGATGCGAAGGGATACAGGAGGCTACTCTTACAATGTCAAGACAGTTTTGAAATTACATCAAGCAACAGGTGTCAAACCAACAGTTAAACATAGCAACAAGGTTAACCCCCTGATGTCTGAGTCATCACAGGCGGTAACGCTAACCCTAGATTTTGGAGAAATTCAAAACAGACTTTTTTAGAATGATTATTTTCTTAGGGTTAGGGCTGGAGTCGGCAGTGTCAGCAGAAATCTAGAAAAGAAACAAAAGGGCCAGATAATATAAACCTGACTAGATCACCATGGTAACTTAACACAATCTAGAGGAAATTATGTTCAGCTGTTATGGCCAAATTTATACTGATGGTTTTAATGTGAGTGCAATATAGATTCTCCTGTGGCGGAATGTATTTCATACATACCAGCTGAACCATACTAAACCCACAAAAGGATGTCTTCTGTAAAGAGATAGCAACCCACACTGTGTTGCATTGTGACAGGATTTGCATATTCAGTTGACGAAACAGACGATACATAAAGATATATATTTTCATATGTGGTCCTAATTTGCATTTAAGCTACTGGGATTGTAGCCGATAGAAAAGAGAGAGCAGATATCAGATGGGTTCGAGCAGTTTAATGAGCTTCTCAATCAGCCAACAAGTGTGGCCTGGGACATCCCAGATGACACTGAGGATTATCCAACTACTGGAGAATGTGATGAGTCCATTATCATGGAAGAGGTGGGACAACAATCAAAATCAAGCTCTGAGTCCAGGACCAGAGGGTAACCTTCCAGAGACTCTTGTATATGGAGGCAACACATGAAAAACATCACATTTTTAATATCCTCTGGTAGCATCTATCTATCTATCTATCTATCTATCTATCTATCTATCTATCTATGTAAAGCTTTTGGTGTCAGTCTACCTTCCTGCCTTATCATCAGGATTAACTTCCCTCTCTTCTGCCTTAGAAGGACCTTATCTGTGCTTTAGAAGCCTGATCTCACCCCATTCATGATCCTGATGGACTGTTTATTCTGATAAATGTTTCGAGTTGATTTCTGCTCACTGTAAAAATAAAGGCTTAGTAAATTGGTCACCCTGCATTTGGGTATACCTTGTTGCATTGGCCACCGTCCGTGGCACATGGAGAAATCAAGGGAACAGCAAAGAAAACCTGCAAAACGCCTTTATAGATTTCAGTGAGCCAATGATATCGCAATCTTTTGCAATGATGACAATTCACTTCAGCTCTTATTATCTTGTTATAACAACGTCTCAAAAAATGGGTCAACACCAATCAAACAGAAACCAGCTGGTTTCTACATAGATGTTAGAGACGAAGTCTTTGACTGCAGGGAACTAACAGCTAACCTTAAAGTGTACAATCAATGCGTTACATCTGTGATGGTGTATGGAAGCGAGACTCGGGTTCTTCACCGGCATCATATTAGACATTTAAGAACTAGCCAGCGATGGCATCTCGGATCCATTCTTGAAAACAAATGGGATGATTAAGTCACGAATGGTGAAATTTGGACTATGCTAGGTCACACTGTTCTTCAGTGAACTGGCAGAAAGGTCTTAGAAACAGAGACAAAGATGCCATGGAGGACATACTGAAGCGTGGTGGAGTATTACACAAGTGGAAGGATAATGTAACTGAGACCAAAGTGGTGACGGTATATTCTTTATAGGTCTTTATCATCGGTTACTCTGATAATCTGGGTGTTGCAAAATTATCAGTTCTCATCTGAACTGGTGGCAGAGATAGTGTGAACTTACTGTAATACAGTGCACTCACCCCCTGAAAATGCAGACCTTATTGTCTGCTGCGTGACCGACTTGACCTTCACGGTGAAAGTCAGTTTCAGAAGTTTGTTTCGAATTTGCATGTGCAATGTGGAAAAGCATTCATGCTTCTCCTCTCGGTTTTTAGCTTTGCTTCATATCCAGGGAGGATATGAAAATGAGAAATGCTACAGAGCAAACAGCTTTCTTTCTTTTTAAACTGCTTTAAAAGGAAACACATGCAAATAAATGTCGTTTTAAAATAAAGTTAATTATTTTAAAAATAAACTGGACGTGGCTGGACCTAAAGGGGGGAATCAGCACAGTTACACACAGTTTATTGTAAGCTTTCAGGTTTAAACATGGAGGTTTTAGGCACTTTGAGGTGAAAGTTGAGGACTAGGTGAGGCAACAGGTACAGTCACAAATGGAGGAACTGAACCTAAGGTACGGGAGAGGTAAAAATGAAAGAGACTAAGAAAGAGTGGAGCGAAGGAGCGAGGCAGACTCTTCTTCTTCCTGGGAATTCAGCTCCAGAAACCTTATTGTCACCCTTTTCTTTCTTTTTTCAACTCCTTTTCTGTAGCTTTCATCTCTTTTGTCCACCTCAACCTCCTCTTGAAAACCTTGAAGCATTTTGTTTGTGTTTTTTTTCCTACTCGGCATTCCTGCTTCTTTTGTGTCAGGTTTCGTTTAAATTTCCCACTTTCATGCTCAGGTTCTTTATACTCTCCCTGCACTTCTTCGGACTTGTGGAAAAAGTATTCTATCTTTTGCTTTTGCCTTATCTCCCTTCAGTTTTTGAGTCCTGGGTTCTTGATATTTTGGTTCCAGTTCCTTATACACTTCCTCTCACTTCTTTCTTCAGATCCACTAGTTCTTCTTTCTGCCAGAAGTCTTTGGTCCAACACATTCACTTTGTCCCTCTTACAGTCTCCCTCCTTCTTCGCACTTTTCTCTTCCCATTGTTCTGGGAGAAGTTCATCCTGGTTTCGTCTCTTAGATCAGGGGTGTCCAAACTATGACCCGCGGGCCAAGCGTGACCCGAGCTCAGATTTTATATGGCCCGCGTGTCTTCTCCATGCATGTTATTTTTGGCAATGACTACAACTCAGCACGCAATTCCTCTTTTTAACTAATGGAGGCAGTGTCGTGTAACAGATGTCCGCCTACTGCTTCAATACCTCAAAAAGAAGATTGATTTATTAGCCAATCACAGCCCTTGCTGTGTGAGGTTTGGGTGGGGCTCAAAGGTGAACTTAGGGGTTCAGATAAACCGCTAGCAACTATTTTTTAACAACTAGTGAGAAATTTAGCGACTTTTGTGGACTTTTTGAGCGCTCTCTTCACATGCAGTTGGCTAAGGAGCTCATGCCAAACAGAGCAATCCAGATGGCAAGACAGACCGAAGCCGTGAAACAACAGCAGAGTGACTTTCGTGGGGACACTGTGTGACAAAGAGACATGCTCGGCAGAGTTATGAGCAGAGACAAACGGCTTCAGAGAAAGAGGAGACTAAATAGGGGATATAAACCCAGCCAAGGACATGTAGCGACAAGCAGAGTAACTGAATGTGGGAAAAGTCCCTCACACCCAAATTTAGTGTCCCACAGGCACAGCACAGTGCTGTGGGAAAAAAGGGACATTATAAAAGAGTGTGCACCTCAAACCACTGGTGAGTGTAAGCTTTTGAACTTGCAGACATCAGATTTACTGCAGGTTGAGATATCAAATGCAGACAACAACTTCATGGAAAGCATGACCATCTATGTGGACAGCGTAATGGAAAAACTACCATCAAGTAGCTCCTACCTGGACCATCTTCAAAGAGGGCAGTGTGTGCTCCAAGGTCATGAAAATGAGTCAGGATGGATAATGAGCAGATCATGTCAAAGCATGTTACAGCCGTACTGGGCAGATGCCTCCCTTGTTGAGCATGATGGCCTTCTGCTAAATGAGACATGACTGGTCTTTCCTACAGCTTTAAGAAACGACGTCCTCAGAATGCTACATGAGGGAGATGGGAGGAGCCAAATGCTTCTCAACCGTAAAATATGCATTAAGGAGCGTGCTCATGACAGAGAGCCATTACTCCCAACAGATCTGCTGGAGAGACCGTGAAAGGAGCTGGGTACCTACCTACCCTCTCCACTCAGACTGCACCTGACAGGGGAAAGGTTCCCTCCAATCACTAATCAAAAGTGACTGTGAGTGTGCAACACCCTCAAAGTCTGGGCAACCTTTTAGTCACCACAAGTTTAAATTGGTCACAAAAAATAAATAAATTAAGCACAATCACCAGTCAGCCACTATTTTTTTCTTAATAGATGCAAGGAGGTTGTGTGACTGGGCCACGTGCTTGCTCTGAATTAAGAGGTACTGCAGCTTTGTCAAGTTAAGTGCGTCCAGTGTTGGATGGATTTTCTGCTGGTCGTGCATGAGAGCAGCCCTCTAGATTACAGTACTCCTAGAGTTTAAAACAAACAAGTATTTATATTTGGTGTCCCTGTATTGATTAGATGCACAAACTATTGTAATGCTCCGCTACATGATGCAGACACATTGATGTATAGATGGAAATTGTCTGTACATTCCATATGCAGACTAGGTTTAATCAATACTAATACCAGGAAAATCACCTTTTTTCAACTGTCCATCAACCTTTTACATTGACTGTAACTTTTGTTTTTCATGCTACATTATTTATGTAGGATATTTCATCCTATCCATCCCATGCTATTTATGTTTCAAAGAAAGCAGCAGGTTCAACAAATATGTAGAAGCGTTACATTATTTTAATGATAAATGACCAGTAAGTTAATATTTACTGTCCTTGAATTTTTTTTCAAATAAACAACAGTCAGTTTTTTCAGAATATTTTTTGTTTCGTTTTTGTCCCTTTTAGCATAAAATAAAAACAACGATGAAATCTAAGCACAAATAATATGGATAAATAAATACGTGAATTACATCCACAAATACTTTTTATTTTGTTTGCATAAATTCATCTGTATGTACGTCTTTAAAAGACATACAGCATTTAATATATTCATTTGCCTGTTTATATGAACAGTCTAAATTATATATATGAGGAAACACTGTAGCATGAAAATCGCGTAGAATAAAGGCTCTTTCTTTTATAGACGTCATTGATAACCTGTAGCTCCCTGTGCCTCCTGAAGCACACGCAGTTCGCCACTAGAGGGAGACAGAGACTGCGCATGTGTGACGGACGCTTCTCAGAAGTGCAAATCCTCTTCACCTAAAGCTAAATAGTCCACGTACCTTTGGGGTGAGGACAGTGTTTTGTGTGAGATATACAGACAGGACTGCACTGTACTCCTGTTACACAAGCGTGTTGAGCCCGTGGGAACGGCGTAGTGAAGGAAGTGGGTCTCCGCGTTCCACGCAGAGGAGGGTTTTCCGGTTAAAGTTTCCTTTGTGATTCGGAAGTGGCGCTGTGATGCCAAAGGCGTCTTTCCTTACAGACACAACATACAAGTGGCGAACATTATGAGTAAGCATGAAACTGTGAATTCGTAGCGTGGAGATAGAGCAGCAGCTTAGTTTATGCTCGCTGAGAGGGGCAGATAACTACTCCTAGAAGTTAGCACTTAGCGGTGATGCTGTTATGGTATGCTAACGGTTGCTAGCTAACTTGGGGTGTCTGCTGTCAGCAGGGGGGGTCGAGTAGTTTTCATCTTAAGCCGCTGTCAGCGTTAAATATTTATTCTTGTAGCTAATAACATTTCCGGTCCAGTGCGGCGGGTGTGCCCGCTTTTCTGTGGCAGCCTGACTTTGTCTCGCTTTTTGGATGTTTAGGTTCACTCCCACCCAGACAGGCTAACAATAGCTTAGCATGCCTGTGTGTTTTGGACAGTGACAGCTGCGGGCTGCGGCCCCGTGACATCTGTGGAAAGGCCTCCTGGTGCGTGGATTCCTTTAGCCCACGTTATCAGTCTTTTTTAAACTATTCAAAATCTCCCCCCCCCCCCTCGCACATACCCTAGTTACTGTGATACAGCTGTGTGTGTAATAGTGGATTAGAGGATACCGGGAATACAAAATGATGTGTCCTGAAGCTTTGCTCTTATTTTACTTTCCAGGACCGTTCAAAGCTGCGTCCTGTTGAGATGGGAAAACGGCCGTTCCTGATACTGTAACACAGGTAAGCAACAAGCCACGTTCGCTTCTGGCCTAGTTTCTCATGAGCCAGGTTGCGACCACATCCTTTTACCTGTGTGCTGCTGGGGTGGTGGGAAGCTCTTGTAATTCTCGGTAGCGGTTTTCCTGGATGTGTGTGCCTCGCAGTGTGTACCAGTTTAATGATACATGTCTGAAAGGCTAGTGTGGGCACGTAGAGAAGAATGCTCCAGTGTTGCAGCAGAATAGTACATCCTGCATGTTTGAACAGCAGCTATCTGTTTGGAGAGTTAGGATGAGGCCACTGTGAGCATCTCTTCCCCTTCATTTGCAATAGGCAGGTTAAGTTAATCTGTAACATCTGATATCTAGGCCACTGACTGTTTATTATGCTAGATTTTAGGGTGGATCCTCAATAAAGGCTGCAGATATAAAGCTGCACTGGCTTTCTCACCTGTTCTCGAGGAGATAAGCATCTCAGAGTGGTGTGCTGAGACAGAGATCACGTGTCACATTGAAGAAGCAAGTGCACACATTATCTCGCTGGCTTACGCTGCTATTGAGCTCACTTACATGGTAATAATGTATTTGCTACAGCACTGAGTAACCTATTTATACAAATATTAATTCCGAATTGTTGATTTCATTTTATTTTTGCACCATTATTAGGAGCTAAAAACCTTTTAAAACCAATTCCCTGCTTTGTGAATGGTAAAGCTCCCCAGCCAGACTAGTTTTTGCTGTTGTCATCTGTAAAATGATTTAAACTTTCTTAGGTGATGGGGTCAAAACGCCTTTGTAAAACAGACTTATGTAGAGTAGCAGGTATTGCAGAGGACTGACTAAGCTGATGCTGTCATGACTGCTTGAAGAGAGTGGTAAAACATTTTTAAACCTGTTAAAATAACCATATCAAATCAAAAAGTTGAATTTTGAAATCTGTACTTTTAAATCCCAGTTTTGCTAGTTTCAGCTGTATTTCATTAGGTCCATCATTGTCTGATGATGACAGAATCTGATTCATAATTTGTGAAAGCAGATTGCTGCACCTTGTCTCTCAGCCTTTGACCACAGGGTTAGGCTCCACACCCCTCTGAACCTGAAACTTAACAAAGATGGATGGATGGAGGAACAGTAGCCGTTTTTTTTTTTTGTTTAGTTTTGGTGTAACATTGTATGTGCTCATAGTAGGTGGAACTCACAAGCTTCTCGATGCCTGCTTATTGTTTACTGTTTGTAAGGTGGTGCAAATGCTTCTGAGTAAGAACTTTTTGCCACATAAATGACTGAACAACGTGTTCAGCTGCCTCTCCAGAGAATCTCCTGTCCATTTGTTGAACCCCGACTCCACCGTCTTGGACAGCAGCTGCTAACTTTGGCCTTTGTTCTGCTCTGCTGGCTGACCCTGTGGTTCGTAGCAGATCTCACAAACAGTCAACTCTAGTTCAACATCTTTGAGTTGCAGTCTTTCAGATGTTGGGGAGACCTGAATGATATTGAAGTCTGCCACAACAGTGACCTGGCCTTCCTGTTGGTAGATGGACAAGCTGGTTAGCTAGGTTTCAAAATGAGAGTAATGGGATTGTCCACCACTTGATGAGCTGTACCCGCAAACGAATTAAAAAACAGAAGCTAAAATTAGTCACCAGCTGTGAATATTTTCTGGTGGCCTGTACAAGTCTGTTGGTACAGGCCTTTCTAATATAGTCTATGATTTTAGTGCACATTTAAAACCTTAAAATTACAAATAATTCCCATCAGACCATTCAGCAGCATTCTGAAAGGTCCACATAGCTTGACATAAAAATATCACTGTTCACAGTCAAACATGCAAAGGTCCAGTGAGATCAAGTGAAAGTCGAGTGTCATGTGGTCAGTGTGCCACTGTTCAGGCGTGTGAGAGAGAGGAGCTGCATCTCAGACAACAGTGTCTCGTTGTTCGCAGCCCCGCTGTGCAGTAATGGCAGAATCCCCATCAGAACCCCACAGCGAGAAAACACATATTTGCAGAGAAAGCAAGAGAGAGATCAACACACAGCGCGGCGGCAGGTCCTGCCTTTGTAAACAGCCATTAGTGAGTAGCTGTCCAAAGCTACTGGGCTCGCTCAGTCCGGAGGAGCCCTTCAGAAAGGAACCAGTTACACCAGGCCTGCACAAGTAAATCAGGAAAATCTCTTCCATGATATGGGTTTGATTGGCAAGACTCTGTTCTCAGACTGGTTGGCCTTCAGGCTTGGCTTCTTCTCATGCTTAACCAGTTTGTGTTACAAGTGTGCTTGCTAGTCAGAAAGCAGCAGCAGCTTTTTTAACCCTTTTCGGATATGAAGTGTGACTCACACTGAATGCAGGTTATTTTTTATTTACACAGTTTTGCATGTTGCATCACTGTCACACTCTTTGGGGCACTTTTTTTTTTAACAGCAATATAAGTGTCATGTATAAGTTTTAGCTTGTGGTTTCGTGCTTCTGTGTGTTTGTGCTTTACATGAAGTTGCACGGAAAAATTAGAATATTTCCATGTTAATAATATGTTAATGAAGTGTATTTATAGAGCATCACTTGCACATTACTGAGCTAAACTGAATGCTTTTGTTGTGAAAAACAGGTTTAGCTCGGTTGGCTTTTTTGTGTTTATCATGTTCAAACTTGCTCATTACTTTAGGTTACATTTGCATTATTCATATTGCTCATTACATGTTTAAAAGGAGAAGGGGAGTGTCTTCATGATATACCTGTACGTCCAGAATGCGTCCCGGGACTCTTACCCTCGAGGCTCGATTCGTTCTGAACTGGCTATATGGAAACACTTAAGTTGAGCTTTTTATAACGAGCTTCACTACAACTACAACGTTCAACTCGACTTTCGATTTTACTTCAGCTGTGCCCAAGGGAGAATTTGTCTCGCTGCCAGATTAAATGCAGAACACAGAGAAATAAGTGCTCTTTTTATAGTTTCCCTTATGAGGTACCTCTAGCTCTGAGTGTGACTTGTTACTTGGGTTAGATGCATGGAAACCACACCTAGGTTGTTAAAAGAACCCCCCCCCGCCCCCATATAAATCGCCTTCTTAAAACAGCGGCCACAGCAACAGTTTGAAAAGTTGAAACATGCAAATTATTCTATGATGGCTGATTTAATACCTAGTCTACAGCATTCTTCCTGTTTCCTAAATACCTGTGTATGAGAGCGGCAGGCAGTCAGTCTGGAAGAGAAAGAAAGGTTCCTGGGACTAATTTTCCTGGGACTAATTTTCCTGGGACTAGTCTTTGGACTTGTTAAAGCCTGTAAAAATTCCAGAGTCCTGTTTTGTGTTTATAGCATAGCTCGGTTGAGGAAATACTCAGCTGTGGCTACATAAAGGACATGCTGATCACCGAAATGGAACTATTATTTAACGAGCTTGTTAGTTATTTATTAATAAAATGGGTTTTAATGGGGAAATAAATTGCAAGTGGAAGCACGGAGGGGAGGGTGGCTTCGGCAGTTAGACGCATGGAATATTATCACTTCACTGATTATTTCACAAAACATTAAACTTCCAGTTTTATTAAAAAAAATGTTTTATTCCAGGTCTCTCTGTCATCCTGGCTTCAATGGACTCACAAAAAGGGGCGGAGCCAAAGCCTGGCAGCATGGAAGTTGCTGGAGCGCCAGGCTCGGCCCCGAGCCCCCAGAGCGACGCCGTGACCAGCGAGCTTCAGGAGCTCTCCCTTCAGCCTGCTCCCAATCTGCTGCCTCTACAGGAGCGCAAGAATGGTGAGCCGGTGACGCATGTACCCTTTGCTTTTTTTTCTGCCACCACTGCTTCAGTAATGCGTTCTGATGTCGGGTTTTGGATGGGCGTTAAAGAAACCACAACAGACATCTGTCGCACAGCAAAAATCGAATCCTCCCTCAGTTTTGCAGAAGCGCAGTGAGACTTCATGCATGAACATGGTTCAGATCAGTAACACTGGTCTATGTAGATGTTAGTTTCTCTCTAAACTCCTCTCCGTGTGCACGGCTGCAAAGTCTAGAGCCCTGCTGTTTTGTCTGCTGCCTTAAAGACAAAATAGTAGATAGTGATATAATCAGTGGATATTGCTACACTAATATAACTCAAGATTAAATTTTACTCACTACCCCCCACCTGGCTCCCCAGTCTGATTGCAGACACCATGTCTAACAACCTTTCTGGCGTAAAACTTGGTATCAACATTGTCTGGTTAAGCTTCCTTTGAGCATGTCAGTCCAGGTTTGCATCAGTGATAGTGTGTCTGCAAAATTTCCTGCAAAGCCTTGCAGTGCGGCTTCTCATATGCATGTTTTCTGCTCCTTTGTAATGAAATAGACTGCACTTTTGTGCATTTGTTAACATGTCGCCCCTTTGTTTGCCCTGCTCCTCGACTTTATGCTCTCGTCACAAGTTTTTGTGAAGCGCTCTTAAAGATACTTTCTCCTTCTGTCATCTTACAGCTTCACACTGTTTTTTTTTCCTCACAGCCAGATGTTTCCTATTATATACACAGCTCCTGTATCACAACATGACTTAGCCATGTGAGAGTGAATCAGTGTTGTAGTTGGTTATCCTTCCTGGCTTTAAAGTATCTTTTTCATGGCTGCTGTGTGGGAAACACTTCACAGATCTCACAGACCAACACTCTTTCTTCTGCCTCAAGTTACTATTTTGTCTCAACACTACTCATCCTTAACAGAAGTGAACATGAATTCCTGCAAGCACAGAAAACGTGTGCTTGGAGAATATGTTACATAAGTTTGAGACCAAGTGGAAAGTGGGAAAAGCACTTGTCTGGGAGGCACAAGTTAAATGTCAGATGCGCCTGTACCGCTTGTTCATTAGTCAGTAGAGAAATTACCTCGCCAAGGAGGGCGTCTAAAGACAAGAGAGCCGGAGAGGTTTCAGTGCTGAGGTGGTACTGTGTGTACGTAAAAGACTGTGTCCACTGAAGTCTCCAGAAAGAAGGGAGTGAAGAAGCTTCTGTACCTAATTGGCTTGCTCCTCAGCTTTGACCTCCTGCTACAGTAGATTAGTGCTCTGTATGTTTGCTCTGTGGACTTAACACTCTGTAGGCCCGTTTTGTGTCTGGAGTTAGCATAGAGCTCGCATTACTTTGCCCTTCTGAGATACTTGAGCAAGTGTCTTTGGTCTGAGTCACAGTGGATAAGCTGTGCTTGCTGGATTTATGTGTTTGATTTGTTTTGGGCCAAAATGCCAAATTACAAGTGAAGCAGAGCTTACATAATGGCATGTGAAGGGTTTGCCAGTTAAGAGAGAAAAACTTGAGTTGGTTCTAAAAGGGATCAAGTTAAATGTTCTAGAAAGATTGTCTTTTTGTTACTATTTGTTACAGTTTCAAAGAAGCGGGATCTTAAACAGAAGCTTGAGCATGTCAATGTTTGTCAAATCTTTTTTTGTAGTCAGCTCAGAGTCATTCAGTTCATCTCTTCTTCCACTCAGTCTTGTATGCACTGCTATTTGTGGTCGGCCCACAGTTGATATTTAGGCCAGAGGCCTGTGAAAGAAATGGCAAAACCTTTAGGTTGCACCTCTTGAGATGGTCTATTGTGGATTCTGAATTGTGAGCGAAGAGGGGGAGTTGGTGGAGAACACAAGGTCATTTGGTAGGGAGTATACGCAGACTAGTGGGTGTTTTTTAACCATAGTCTCCCTGTTGGCCCAGGTCCCAGGCAGCAGTGGACTTGAGCTCCTCAGGGAGGCAGAATGGAAGAAACGGGGAATGTTGAGTGATGCTGAAGCCACAAAAGATGTCATCTTGGCTTGAGCTAAACTAAACTGGCTTGTGGGGATGGGTGTAAGCTCAGTGCTGTAAAGGAAGGAGGTGGTACTTGATTCATAATACACGGCAAAAGCTTCATAGGGTAAATGAATGGCCAATATTAGCTATTAACTATTAAATGAAGATTAAAGAAGTACAGAAGAGATGGAAGGAACACCGTTCGACTGTGTAACTGTCAGAGAGGCCAGAAAGTTCTATTTCAGCTTCATCAGTTCACAGTATTTGTGTCCAGAGTGCATCAGAGGTCGCCCCTGGGATAGTGCAACTCCTGCTAAACACATGCGCACATGCGTCCCGCCATATCAGAAGAGTCCGGCATATTGGCCATTGTTCCCAGCTGGGCGTTGATCACCCGTTTACTTGGAGGCAAAGTTAGTTGACTTAGTGTTGATTTGTGAGGAAATGAAGGTCAGTCAAGGTTGGATCAGTCAATGATTTATAAATCAACAGCGGCAGAGAACAATGTACAGTAACTCATACAATAAAAATCAGAGCTACAAACTGAGAACAATAGAAAACAGAGTTAAGGCAACATACAGCTGTTTTTTTAGGCTGCAGTGGAATTGATAAGAAAAGAAACATTGTTACTAGAAATATGTTCACATCATTAAAGAAGCATTTAAAATGGCTGTGTGACTACTTGTCCTAGGACCGCGTTTATCTCTCTGTCTCAACAGCCTCTGGCCGTCACTCCCAACTTTAAACAACCCCTTCCCTTCTAGGTCTTTTCCTTACACTTCAGTCTGCTCGCCAGGAGCAGACATGTTGCTGCAGACACTCCTGCAGCTTATCTAGCACCGAGGTGCCTTTACGACACTGGAGAATTGCATTGCATGTGCATTTCTTTATGCATGCACGTGTGGCAATAGAAGCGCAGGGCCTGCATAGTAAAGATTATCAGAGCTCGATCTCTGGCACCAGGTTATGCAATCTGTCTACTGCACGAGGGTCCTTCCTCTGTAAAGGATAACTGCTGGGAGATTTATTGTTAAACATGTTGCAAAGATAGGTGGCATGTTTTTCAGGACGGTTAGGTCACACAGATGTTTAGATCTTTAATGTGTGTGTAAGAGAAGAAGAGGGAGTCGGTTCCCTCTGGTTCAAAAAGGAAAGGATGATGTAAACTTGGCATTTTACATTTCCTGCTTTCCCAGTTATGAACTTGCCTCCGAATGTTTCTGTGGCAAACAAAAGCGGCCATGCTACGATAACGGGACTGGGATCGTTTGAAACTTTGAGGTGGAGAAAATTGCTTGAGTGTGGGCTGCCGCAGCAAAATGAGAAGGAGGATGTCGTGAAGAGTTGGGGGGGGGGGGGGGGCTGTGTTGAAAGTGGTGGTTTGCTAAATTTTGTGGGAAGGGGAAGGGGGGGAAGGGGGG
>VOQJ01030961.1:0-23813 GCA_015052665.1 Apistogramma diplotaenia
ACCTGCATTCCTAATTCCTAAGATGGTTACATTTAAACTTACCCTATTCTATGCAATCTATATTAAAATAATACTTATAATAATACCTATATAAACCACAATAATCCCACAGCCTCTCAAAAGCTATGCTATGCATGTAATGTAGAAAAAGATCCACTCAAACCACAGTTATGGTCCTCATTGACTTTCATATGAATTTCTATTTGTTTTGGGTTCATTTGGAATATGTTGTTTTCATACATAGCTTTAATCTTGCCTTTGCACCTTCTCCTGTGTTATAGTCTGATAAGTTGCTGCCATTTAACCCTTTGCTGCAACCTTGAAACTGTTATCAAGGTTTCTTTTGGCAAAACAGAGTATTAATCTCAGTGGGACTAGTGAAACAGGGTTATAGAAAGTAAGCCAATATCCCTTCAGTTCTGCTTTGGGGCGGATTTCCCTTTTTATAGCCTGGGAGGTCCCAAGAGCTCCTTTGGAAACCCAGTTTATCACCCCTGCAGCAGTTACAGAGGTGCAACTGACTCCCTGGAGAGCCAATATGGAGTCAACACACCATTTCTGTGGAAAACACTATTCAGTGGCTCAGATGCTACAGCTTTTATGCTCCTTACTTCAAAGTCACACAGTCTAGAAGAGCATTACCTCCGCAGCTTATACCAGCTATTAGTTTTACTGTTCTATTATCAGTACTTTAAAAACTGAGAGCAAAGCACTGAAGCAAGCAGCCAAAGCTGTGTTACTACGCCAACAAATAATAAAGTAAGAATGAATGAAATGAGCTACTAAGACTATAATTTACATGTACTTTCCTTTTTGACTTTACTGTCCACTGTAGTGCCAGTAAACTGTGTATACTGCTGTAATCTGACAGACTTTTTGATTTAGTTATTTTTCACTTTGGTTCCTACATGACCTGTTTCCATATCCGTGTACACGTCCAGGCAGTCTTTATATAAGTTATGCTCCATGAAGAAATATCTTCTGTCTGCCCTCAGAGGTGCCAGGTCATTGTCTGGCTGATTGATTGTCTGTGAAGGTGTAGCTGGTAAAAATGAAGCTTAGACATAAGTTCAATAAGGAAGATCTGAAATCTGCCCACTTTGCCAGGTGTTTGGCTGCTTCTCTATTGTACATCACTTCCACTTCCCGCTGCTGTCAAACTCGCTGCTGACTTCATCACTTCCAGTCCAATCATCTTTCTGAAAGCCTTCCTCAAGCCCAACAGCCTCCAGCTCAGCAATACTTTAAATGTCACTGCTCATCTTTAATTCTCCCTTTCAGGCTCATTTGTGCAACTCACAACCCAAAAGAGCTTCTTCCAAGCCTCCATCTTCATCTGTACCACTAATTTCTATGTCCACTGGGATTCCCCTCTGCTTTGGTGGGTTCGGAGTCTAATCACCAAGGACCTAATAGGATTTCTTATCAATAAACCACAAATGCCCTATGGTGAGGAGCGCAGCCATTCAGGTGGGGCTCGAAGTAGAACCGCTGCTCCTCCTCATTGAAAGGAGCCAATTGAGGTGGTTCTGGCAATTGACTAGGATGCCCCCTGGCTGCCTCTTGGAGGAGGTGTTCCGGGCATGTCCTACTGGGAGGAGGCCCCAGGATAGACCCAGGACATACTGGAGAGATAATATCTCTCAGCTGGCCTGGGAACACCTTGGGGTCTCCCCAGATGAGCTGCTGGTGGTGGCTGGGGAGAGGGAGGGGTGGGCTTCTCTCTTAGACCCAGCCCCAGATAAGTGACAGAAGATAGACGGACGGCTGAACCATGTTCAGTCTCTCCTTATTGAAATTCCATTGTTGGACTAAATTGAAGAGTCAATACTTTGTTGCTATCAGACGCTTCCCTGTTTACCAAAAACATTATTTCACTTTTGTTTAGCAGATCACTGATCCAGGCAAACATTCTCCCGCTTATGCACATCTTTATGAGTTTAATAAGGAATCCATACTTTCAAAACATGCCATAAACCTAATTGGAATTATTGTCTCTTCCCAGGTGAGCATTAACCCACCTTCTTGTCATATTCTTTTACAGAAACATAGAAGAGCATTCACCCCAACCCCCCCCAACCCCAACCTCCCAGCTGCTTTAGCCTGGTGCAGAATACTCAGTCGCTCCCAGGGGAAGTCATTTTCATGCCTTTAAGTGCTGCTTTCAATTGTCATTGTAAACAGAACATTAAAACAAAGCCATTCTCTAATGGCTCCCTGATTTAACAGTTCAGTGTGATTTCTTTTCAGTTCTCTCTTTCTCACATTTACCTTCATCAGTTAATTGTACTGTATAATTGCTGCTGTTCCTTGACCTGCCGACTCTGAATACTGGTATTGTTTCCTGTCTCTGTTCAGCCTCTAACTGTGTTCCATACATTCTGAATTGTAGCACTGCATTACTCCTGCCGGAATGTCCTTTTAGCTTTCCTGTTTTCACTGCAGGTTTGTATTTCATTTGATTTTTCCATTTATGAGATCTTTCAAGCTTCCTGAATGCTCCATTTCTGTCCTCGACTGCTCCGGTGCATTCCTCACTCTATCACGGCGCCAGCTTCCTCTTTCCTTTTCCTACACTTTTTGAAATGGTCCTAAATGCAGCAGGGGAAGCAGTGAGCATTTTGTTTATATGATCTATGTATTTATCCTTTAATATCATATGGCCCATTCTCGACTTCACGCTTACAGTAAATACACCCCACTGAACCTTATCAAATTTCCACCTTCCCTTCCCTAACCCCGCTCTACAAATGATGGGATAATGGTCAAGTCCAGCAGACATTTTCCATTAGATTTCCCAGTTGCAAATTCTAGCTGTGTTTCTTGAGACTGGAGTTAAATCTGGCACAGGCTCTTTTCCTGAGATGGCATTAATCCAAGTTCCATGTCCATCAATCAATCATACAAATTCCTTTTAATCTATTAGCTCCATCATTTCACTGTTTCCATCAGTTGCTCCTCCTCCTGAGAGTGTGCTATGAGCATGAAATAATATTTTTTACCTTCTTGACCTTTCATGCATCAGGTTTATATTTTCTTCCACCAAAAAAAGCTTAAACTCTTGCCCATCAGCAAAAAGACCTCTATGATTATTATATACATGTCCAGCTCTTCTGTTGCTTTTTCCCGTGTTAGGTTTGTCATTCCCAGATGGATGGCTACTTCCTTCACTATCATCTGGATTTGTTCCATTATGTGCTTCACTTCACATGTCCCATTGATCACAACAGCAATAAAGATCACCAGCTTCTCAGCAGCTGTGCTTTTATCTTCATTTCAATCACTTTATCTCTCTTATCCTTGTTAGTGTCTGAGTACCTGAGCTTCATAACTACACAACCAGCATAATGCAACAGTCTGCTGACCTCCACAGCCGCAGCATTTAGGTGGAATTTCCAAAAGTTGTGCCCCATTCGGTTATGAAATCACCATTTTCTCCTGCATGGTTAATGGTTTTGAAAACTATATTTATTTAAACTATAGAAACAAACTCGCCTTTGTTCTGCTTCCATATCAGGATGTTTTCTTTAAATTCTTACGTTTTTCTCCTGTATATTTGAATAGACACAAACAAAATATAGAATACATCATTTACTTCCCACAGTGGAACACTACACCTTGCAAACTGAGCAATTAATCTAAAGTAAGCACTAAGGGAAATAAGTATGTGATAAAAACGCCATTAGATCTCGTAAACAAACTGAAGTCACCATCATGTGTGACAGAAAGTGTTCAAAAACACATAAAATATGTGTTCAAACTTAACTTTCGTCCATTAAAAAGTTTTGTGAAAAATCAACAGGACTGATAAGCTACATTATAAGCCCCATACATTACAGACAGGAAGTGGATTTGATGCATAATTAGAAGTTTTAACATGTCTTTACTTCGCTTCCTATCTTTTTGAGCATATTTCTTCTTGCTCAGTCTCTAATGACCAACACCACAGAGTTATGATAGATGAAGTATGTCACTGCTGGTAGTTCTCTGCATGCACAATTTTTCTACCCCCAAACCTTCTCTCTCCCACACACACACACACACACACACACTCTTTCTCTCTCGCTCTGATGATGAGGGATGGAGTAGACCAGTGTTGCTACCACTTTCTGGCTGTGTCACTCATTAGTATCCCCTCCCTACTTTGTCTGGATTTTTCTCACAATATGACAGATGGGTCAGGCCAGAGCAGCTGCCTGCTAATCAATCTGCCTGTCAATAAAATCCAAAATTGCTGTGAGGTGCATACAGCGCTGCCTGTGTGTAATGAGTGAGAAGTTGGAAAATGAGAAACTGAGTGCATTAATGTGTAAGATCTTAAAAGCCACATGGGTGCATTCTAAACTCAGCTAAGCTAAAGAATAATTCTGGTTTATTACAAACTAATATAGCTTCCATTAGTGTCCCCTTGTGGCACAAATGGTCATGAACTCTTCGCCACTGCTGCTGAAAATCTGGGGAATGCAGAGCTGCAGCTTCCTGCAGCTTCCTGCAGCTGCGGGCTTCTAAAAACCATGATGAAAACTCCTTGATTTCAGCTCCATGTTTGAACACCAAGTGTTGCTGCATTAATATTGCTACTTTTTGTAAAATGTGCAGGTGAAAATTCTGATGGTCGATTGCGTCTCCGTTATAGATTTACACTTTGAGAGCTTTAAGAATCCTGCTGTGGGTCAGAGTGTTGTTACATAATTAGAATGATCTTCAAAGGCTTAACATTTCATTAAATTATTGTACAAGTTTGAAAGCATCTTCAAAGCTTTTAAAACGAGTGTTTACTGCAAAAATCACCGTGTAGACAAGTACAACAAAGAAAGACGCACCATGAGGACATGTCTCGATCTTGTAAACATCTGTGGTCTGATATTGTTGGATACTTTTCCCTTTAGCCCCCCTGTATTCCTGTGATATCTGAACTTGTGCTTTGCTGAATAAGGCTTCACATAAAAAGGATGGCCTGTCTTGAAGACTAAGTTTTTTTTCATTGTACAAATACACAGAATTTAATCATGTAGTCCTGTTTACTTTAATCCAAGGTAAGAAATTATCTAGAAGTTCAATTTAAATCACTGAAGATTTATGAGTTTACCCACAATTTATGACTATACAGTAGACAACGCTGTAGTGCCATAAATCTGCAAGACCTTCAAAAATCAGTCATTAGTCATCCGCCACCGAAATGTTACGGGAATACGTGAATAACTGTGGCTGTCAGAAGGCGCTCGCATCACAGACGCTTGGATGAATTAAACCCTGAACACCTCCAAAGGCTTAACGGTCGACTCTACAAAAGATCTCATGCTAGAGCCACGATGATTTAGTTCATCCTTTGATTTCAGAACTGTTCTGAATAAAGCTGCCTTTGGCTGCGCCTCTACTCATAGTGGGTTCCCACAGCAGGACCAGTGAGGGGAAAGAATGATTTGATTTCCTGATGAATTGTTGTTTGCTCACGTACAAAGAAATGAACAGTGATTTTTTTTAAGGTAGTTTCATCTTAATGGCAAGAAACAAAATATCAACCTAAAACCTGGAAAAAACAATTGTCATTGTCAAATGTCACCACGTTTGCACACATCTCAGGAGGGATTTTGACCCAAACCTCTTTACAGAAACCGTCTAAAGCTCAATTCTGGTTTCCTCTCAGACTCCTCCAGTGTAGTTTGGAGTGATCCACCACCACTCTCATACTCATCCTCACCCCATGAGGCAAGATCTTGCATGGAGTCATGTTATGTTTCTTCCATTTCTGGATAATCATACCAGCAGTCGTCACCTTCTCACCAAGCTTCTTGCTGATGGTCTTGTAGCTTATTCCAACCTTGTGGAGGTCTAAAATCTTTGACATCCTTTCAGAGCTCTTGTCCGGTACATAACATTTATGTAGAGTGTTTTTTTCTTGATTTTTGGTTCTGTCCCTCACCATTAAAATTAAACTACCATAAAAATTAGAGACTATTCATTTCTTTGAAAGTGATCAAACTTACAAATTCAACCGGGGTTGAAATAATTTCCTTTTATGCTTATTGTAAAGTGTCTGAACCACTATGGAGCTTCTTTATGTTTTTTAAATCCCTGCTTATATTCAATAAAAGCAAACCTACAAGAAGGCTGAAAGTGCTGATCGAGGATATGTGAGAGCACCAAAGGTCAGAAACTCCACTTTGTCAGCAAGTCAGACTTTTCACCCTCTAAAGACCTAACATCATGCTCACATCTCTACTGATCTTCCTGAGACAGATTTGTGCCGCGCATAAAGACCTGAGTTTATCTATTTCAAAAGGAAAAAAGTGCTAAAACGCACTGAATGCATGCGTGAAATACTTCCATTATAAACAGTTCTGTTGTCATCAATCTAACAGCATTACCAAATCACTATCACAAGATGTGATTCTGCTGCTTGTGTGAGCTTATGAAAGCACATTTTCTCTGTGTATCCATCATGCAGTTAAATACACGACAGTAATTAGCAAAAAGATTACAGAGTGTTAACTGTGTGAAGAATGTGGAGCAAAAATACAGCAAAACGAGGCTAGAAAACAATGAGAGGGTCACGAGAGGAGCTCGATGGCACAGTGTCATGAACTTTCCACCAGCACCTCTTTTCCTGGAGATTTATAGGAGCGCTCAGTGTCATCACCTCTTCTCTGTGAGTTATTGGCATGAATAAATCAATTGGCTGTGTGAATGTAAAATAGTAATTCACCTAACAGAAATGTGAGACATGAGCCTAATGCACCGCTTCAATCAAAAATGCTTGTTCTTAATTTTTCACATTTATTTTCTTTGTTCTTTTATTGAATCTGTTTGATCCTTTGCCTTGGTGACAAGGCTTAGAGAGTTACTGACGAGGTCAGACTGACCGAGCATGGAAAAAGTGAGGACCCGAATGCAGGATACACGGAGGCCAACAAACAAAAACTAAAAAGAAAGTTATGATATTTATCAATCAAATGAATGTGACTCAGGAAAAGGAGCAGTACAGTGGTGAAAATACATGCGTTTAGCAGTGTATTTTTCCAAGAGAAAACGCTGGCATTTAGCTGCTCTGGTCATCAGACAGAAATCCACACCATCAAGGGTTAAATATTTGCCTCTCAGAGAAACTCATTTTCCTGATGATATTTTGATTTGATGTTTATTCCAAGTCTGGTGTTTACTGTCTTTTTTTATATATGTTTACTCGTTTTTTTTTTTTCATCCCTTAAAGGTCAAACAGGAAAAGAAAGAATGAGAAAAGATCATAAAAAAAGAAGTGAAAACAAGCAGAGTTGGGGAGGAAAAATAAAAGTGAGTGAAAAAGCGAGAATGCACGAAAAAGGCAGCGAGAGCCAAATTAAATGGATTAGACGGCTCATTCCCCCTTAATTCCCTTATCACCTCCTCCCACAGTGGATTGGGTTGCCACGGCAATGTTTACATGACCCCATATCCTGCTGAAGCCAAAACAGGCATGGCCCACATTATGCTAAATCTCCCTTTTACCTGGAATAATCCCTCCCAGACAAACAGACTGCAGTCTGCTACCTGGAAGTCAACAGGCTGGTGGGAGGACGTTGGCTGGTGGAAAGGAAGATCCCATCTATCTAAAAATAAACTCATGTTCTCTCTGCATGTGAGGGGGTCGAAACAAGTTATTGTTTTACAGAACTGTCATTCACTGCTGCACCAAATGCTACAAAGTGTATAAAAAATATCTTTGATTTTTATGTTTGTTCTGTTCTGAAATGACTCGTTTTTGGTCACTAAGTCTTTTGGCTCAGGTCTTCTTCTTGGTCCCTTTAGGGGCTGCCACAGCAGATCATCTCATCATGTATCCTTAATGCTCTGTCACACCAGCTTTCTGAATGTCCTCCTTCACTACATCCATCAGTCTTCTCTATGGTCGTCCTCTTTTCCATCCTTAACATCCCTTCTCTGCACATGCCAAAACACGCCAACCTCTCCTCTCTAACATTGTCTCCAAAACACTCGACCACAGCTCTCCCTCTGATGTACTCATGTCTGATCTTGTCCACCCTGGTGACTCCCAGTGAAAATGTGTGCATCTTCAGCTCTGCCACCTCCAGCTCTTTTTCTTAGTGCTACCATCTTCAGATCTCACTACCTTCTTGTACAACTTCATCCATCACACGCTTCTGAACCTGCTCGTACGGGTGATCATCCTGATCATGTAGTCTAAACCCTTAATTGGACTTTTTATTGATGACAAGTTAAGCAGAATGCATCCATAATCAATTTGATTGTTCAGAAGTCACTTGCCAGGTCACCATGCAACAAGATAATTGAAACAATCCACACCAAAAATTGTCCAAACCTATTCAAATATTCCACAAGAATATTAAATGAAGGACTTCAGTCAGCACTGCCCAGCGTGCCCTTGTATATTAGTATCCTTGAGTAACAGCAGGTGATCACCATTTGAATTTTCTCATGTCTTAAGTTCTTAATTACTTTGAAATTATGCAACACCAGCTCATACCCTCAGGTCCAGTTTCCTCTCAAGCAAATAATCATCCTTGCTTTTGTATTTAACTAGACTACAGAAGAGATTTAATGCTTTGTGGCTCAACACATTTATGAAAAGGGACCTTTTGCTCAGCGCGCTGTAAGAGGTTTATTTAGCACAAACAGTGTCGACAAATAAAAAGAGATGTAAAAGAGGAATTACAGAGAACAAGAGATATATATAATACATAAAAGCTCTGACAAGCTAATTCAATCATCGCAAACTGCAATTTTTATTGAAATACATTTAACGGTTACACAGCAACACTGAGCCTGTTGCAGCAATAAACTGGGATCACAAATAAATGCCACATTAAGTTCCCTTCAGGCAAATGTGTATTAAATCTCGGTGGAGCTGAAGTTTACGGGGAGGCCACCATGCAAACGGTGAGCCAGCTCTGAGATGCTGAGAAATGTGCTGGAGCAAGTCTGATCTGCAGCAGCTTCAACTCGTAACCTGAAAATTTTCATGGAACTGCTGCGAACATTTTGGTGTCAAATCTCCAAGGAAACGCTTTTTTTTTAAATAGCTGTTTTGGCAGCATTAAGTGCACCAGCTGCTGAATAGGGAGGAGTGTTCATCTTATCAGTGTAGTGGTGACAGAAGGCAGGCCTTCAGTGTGTGTGTGTGTGTGTGTGTGTGTGTGCGTGTGTGTGTCTTTTTAGGCCTGATAATACCAAATATCACCAGCAGGCTGTGCTGAATGAGTTTGACACTTGCAGCACAGCAACTGGAGTTTCTGGCAAGGAAAAGGCGCAAGGCCGTGGCAGCGTTACTCAGCACTGCTCCCTTTACTTTCGTTTACTTCTCGGAATAAATAAACAAGTTGGCAACATCATTTAGTGTTTCAAATTCATTCTGGTGTCTTAAAAGGTGCACACATGGAAGCAGCATTTGTTCTAAAAGAATCTCAAATGAAATTTTTACCCAAGGCTCTTCAGTCCATTAAGGACAGTTAAATTGTATTCTTATCTCTTGGAGCTGAAATGCCACAGCCGGCATGTCATGGGCTTGATGCTGTCTGTGCCCGCTGGCACTAAAAGGCTGACAACATGGTATCATGTGACGACCCGGGTCCAAAACACTGCCCTGCACTTTCTGATGCTTTCATGCACTTGATAAAACACACTGACTCACAGCTTTACGTGCTGTTACTACAGAATAAACCGACTCTTATTTTGCACTGCGTTTGTGAAACGAGTGGTACTAAAAAGTCAGCGCCACTTCCTCTAAAACAACTTGTTGCCAAATCTATCCATACTGGATATTGTGAGTAAACGAGTACACTACGAAGGCCGCTTCAAATGCATACACAGAGGTGCCTTTCATAAACATATACAATACATCTTCACATCTGTGAGATTTCTATTGCCAGGGAAATACAGAGCGAGGTGTGATCAGAATAATGATGTTGTTAGAAAGAAGGAGCAAAGGAGCAGACAGGGAGCAGGAAAGTGAAAGAGCAACTGGTGTGATGAGAATATTAATTGCATGGCACTGCGTTTCTTGAAGTCCATTACTGCTGGAGAGCTGTCACAAAACTATTTAGCATGATGGAGATAGAGGCTTAGAAAGGGAAAGAAAACTGCACATGCTGAGCAAAGGAATGGGGAAAGGAAGGGGTCACGTTCCTGAATTGATGCAGTAATGTGATCTTGAGATGTGCGTCAAAGAAAGAATCAGACTGCAATTAAAATGAGATTAACTAAGAGTGAGAGACTGAGGAGCGACAGAGGGAACCAAAAAGAGGGAGAAAGAGATGAGCAGATTAGGATTTTTAAAAATAATGAATATTACAAAAACTTGATCAGAGGCAGAAGACACATGCTATTTCATGCTAATATGTTTGTAGTCTGAGCTTGGGTGCTGAGGGTCTTGTCTTGTTCCCAAAGATGGGTACGTGTAGATGGTTGGAGAGTGTGAGTCACTTCAATAAGGTTTATTGCTTGTGGATGAAAAAAAATGCATATGCATAGAATACAGTTCAAAAAGAGGACCCAAGCACAACAATTTCAATAAATCTTGAATAAAGTGGATAATAAAATGCACCACGGGGTAAAAACAAGTGAGAGACAACAGAAAAAACATTGATGAAATTGTAACAATGCAATATTTAGCTTGGAAACTTTGGATGTGGGGATTTGTGTCAATGTTGCTTTCACATGTATCCCCCACCCAAACATGTTGGTAGAGCATTGCGCTCCCTGGTACAAACCTCCCCCGGCTGCAGAATCCTTGCTGCAACGTGCAAATCCACTCAAGAAAGGTTTTAGTATCACAATTAACCCGAAGCATCGACCAAGCTTTCAGACGCCCTGCAGAGACCTACAGTAACCCCACAACCCACAGCACCCAAAAGGATCTGCAGACACTTTCCAGTATACAGTGTTATATCTTCGTGGCTGACACTGTATACAGACACAGGAAAATGAGACAGAAATGAGGAGAAAGCAACGGGGAGTGAAGCAGACAATCAGAATGTCGGGAAAACAGAAAACACGACAATACCAACAACTTCTCGAGGTCACAGAGGACATGCAGATTTCATGTCAAATATGAAATATAATAAGCGCTATAATGTCCAAATGAGCACCGGCAATGATTCAATCAGCAGTGGTTACATAACACACGTCTTCATCGTTTGCCAGCGTCTGTGACAGGATTGCACTTTCGCTCGATGTCAAATTCCTGTTTTCTGCTCAGAACAGAAGAAAACGACATTCATCCAAAAGACATTTTATCAGATAAGTGCCTTCTTCAAAGGCTGAAACACTGACCACGGCAGTATGCAAATGCTTTCCGCTATGCAAGATTGATTTTATGAGTCACTGGATTGTGGCCTGTCACACACACAAACCCATTGCAGCCACACCGCAATCAATCATTACAACATAAAACAAGAGAAAGCTGACCACTTGCACTTGGGTCGACTTCCTCTCATCACCGTACACACACAGCTCTAACCGAATTTCATTCATCCTCCTCTGGGAGTGAGTTTGTTTACTACTGTGGCCATAGAAACATCAGCTTAATGTACCTAATATCACACAGTTGAGGGCCAAGACTGATCACCGCAACCAGTGCATAAATATAATGTTGGTGACCCTGAGCCATTTTATGCTCTTTGTTTGCATGTTCCTCACAAAAGACATTATCCTGAAAAATCCTACACACACTGAACACATCCTGGATTTCACCCAGTGCCGGAAACATTCGTGTGAGACGCAGGTCAGTGTTGACTGGATCATTGTGTCATTTCTACTAATGTGTCCGCTGCACATCCACACAAGCAAATCCACATTCTATCACATCCCAAACGTATTATGTCAAATTCCTATCTGCAGACCGAGGGAGGCCACTGAAGTTTGAAATTAAATTTGCTTTATAATACAGTGGTCCACTGTAGTCATCTTGGTGGAAGTAGCCAACGGAGGAATATTTTAGTGCCATAAAGGGGTGCGCATGGCCAGCAACAACACTCAGAAAGGCTAGGGCATGTGGAATTAAGGGGCTGAATATGCATGAAGACAACATTCCCCACATGCTATATTACCACAATCTGCACTCTGAGCCGTTGGTTCAGTGCTTGTCAGTTTTTCAACAGTGTGGTCTTCTGCTGTTTGTAGCGAGTCCAAGTTCAAGGTTGTGTTGTGCATCCCCCACTCTGACATTTAATGTGAATGTTCAGTGTAATTCCTGGCCAGTATCTGCAAGACAGTGTGGCTCAGGATCTCCTGTTACATGACTGGCTGGGTAATTGCAAGTATAAGCAGGTGTTTAAAAAAATAATATAATTGTTCATGAAGTGTAGACTTGTCATTCAAAAACTGCCACTTTGTGTACTTCTGAAGAATCTCTGCTTGTGTGACTCGCTATAAGAATCAATGAGAAGGACACTTATTGACACTTACGGTTTCATTTAGAGTAATTTCAGGGACCAGTGAACACTCAACAATGTGAGAATCACAAATTTTTCAACAACATGAGTGTTATTGTATTAAGTAACATTCAAAAAAAACATTTTTGGAGATAAAGTCACACACAGAGAGGTCATTGATTAATATTTTCTGTGCATGTGTGTGTGTGTGTGTGTGCGTGTGCGTTCCTGGTCTCCACTGTCATTTACAGAGATCTTGCCTTTGTATGACTTGCGCCTCCCTCCCTCTTTAGAATGGAAAGAACACAGTGATGACAGACCTGAGCAATAACTCTGCTTTAGAATTCAAAGCGCAGACACTCAAAGATGAAATTATTTCAGTTTAGCAGAGGATCGTGCTCTTGAAATGCTTATTCACTGGCTTTATTCCGGCAGCACTTATATCAATTGTCTGATGAAGTGCTTTAAACAGAAAAAAAGACAGTAGGTGGGGACAGGGTCTGATTTGACTAGTGGTATAATTTAAAATCCCACCCAAGCTGCTGTGTTCCTGTCCTTCACTGGCACGGGCATTAACGCTCACAGTTCTTATTTGATATATGTAGAAATGCTTGACAATGTGTGTCATAGAGGCTGTCACCCCTACAAAACTACAACTCTCTCTCATAACTGATTAAACTTAAGCTTCTCTTAGATATTAGCAAAGCCCCTCGGTGCCTGCTGGCGTTCTTTTAGCAGTTTTCCACTCTTTTCACCTCAGATTTCACCTCTCACCCATGAAATTTCAATCTAATAATAACACTTGTTCTCTTGTCAAGTTGCAGGCCTTCTGAGCCTGTTAGGATCCCAATAGGAATCTCATTATTTGGTAAATAAGCCTCCACAGGCTTCATTTCAACACCTCACCAGTTTGCCAGCCTTACTTTTTTCTCTGACCTTTCTTGTCTTGTGTTCTTTGGGGGGTGTTCATAAGAAGCCGGAGGCTTTAGAACAATCTGTTATTCTTTATATTTGTTCATATTAAGCATCTTTAAAGCATTCCATGCATATGAAACTGTCACGTCTGCAGCGGCAGGGAAGGCACCGAGGACCTCAGAGGCGGGAGTGAAACTTAGATTTCATTTTATTGTTCGAACTCCTGAATAACAAGGCTGGTCAGGTGCCAGCTACATGAAAACACGAAGACGCTGGAATAATATACAAATAACAACCCAAACTACACAGAACTACACAAAAGGAACTAAACACACTGAGCCACCAGCACAGGACCATGACATATGGAATCACTCCCTGCCCTAATTCCTATACCCACTTCTGCTTTGATGGGCCATCAGAGTTTAATCGCCAAATAGCTAATTGTATTTCTTGTCAATAAATCATGTTCAGTTCCTCCTAACAATCTCTCCTTACTGAACTGAACACTGAACACTCTCCTAAAGGAAGCAGAGGTGCAGGCTAAACATTCTTGGCTTTGCTGAACATTGATGAGGAAAACCTCAGAACTGGAGATGGAGAGATGTTCATATTTGCTAGGCGAGAAAGACCTGGCTTTGTCTCCAAGGTAACGAGAGAACATGCCTGTGCTTATGGGTGATTTCAATGCAAAAGTAAGAGGTGAAAGCAAAGAGGAAGAAGCTGTGACAGGACAGTTTGGATTGGCAGACGACTGAGTCACAACCAAGGAGATCAAATGTGCATGCTGCAGAGACAGCACATCCTGGACAGCTGCACTAAGATCGAAGCTTTACATGAAGCTGGCTACTCAAAGTCCATGTATGCAGAAGTCAAGTGCTTCACAAGGAAGTTCACACCAAGGCTGAATATGATCAAAGACAAATCCTCTCTTGATGGAAGGAATACTGCTCCTTATTGTACACAGACCCAAAAGGTGAAGAGAATCAGATAACATCAAGTGAAAAACCTGAAGACAGTGACCTCGTTCCTCTTATGTCTGAAACAGAAATAGTCACGAAAGCCCTAAAAAGAGGCAAGTGACCCAGCTGTGATTCCTGAAGAACTACTGGTGGCAGGACAGGAAGCGGCTATAACCTTGATATGCAAGTTGTGCATGAATATATGCAAGAGTGGACAGTGGCCTGTTGACTTATGCTGCAACTGTGAGAATTATATGACTATCTTCCTAAGTTGCCTTGTAAGTAAAGTGATGCCGTGAATCATCTCGGACAGAATGGAGCAGAAGCTGAAACAGCAGATAAGCGTAACACAAGCTGGCTACATGAAGCATCAAGGGACAAGCGATCACACCTTCAGTCTGCACAGTCTCGTTCAGAAATGCCACGAGATGAAATATCTATATTGATTCATGCGTTTCTTTGATTGCTCAGAAGGTTTTGATAAAACCAAATATGAGAAGTTTTGAGCTGTTATGGTTGGATTTTCCACCACAGCTGATAAAGTCTCTCTACCAAGAGCTGCAATCTGCAGTTAGACCAGAATGCAGGACAGACAGGTTCAGCATACAGAAAGAGTTAGACAGGACTGCATTCCACCCCCAGCTCTGTTCACCATTTACGCTGAAAGCATTAGGAGAGCAGTATACAACAACAATGTTGAGCACTTTGACCCACTCATGGTAACAGGAGTCCAGCTGTCAGAACTGCACTATGTGAAGGTCCAGAAAAACCCTCGATGGATGGATGAATGAAGCCAGGAATGCAACCTGAAGATGCTAAGTAGACCAAAGCAATGGCAGTTCCAACAGATGACCCAAGCAACCTTCAGGTGTCCGTTAGGGGAACACAGCTAGAAGAAGCTGAACACTTCACTTACCTGACTGAATAAATCTGAGTAGTAGTTTTCCCCTGATTAACGAACATGCAGGGATGCTTGGGAGCTCAGGAAGCCTGTCCCTTTTAAAACCGAATGGAACCTGGTGAAAAGTAATCAAAAACAGCTGCTATCAGAAGATTCTGAGAATTCCATGGACACAATATCAAACAAACAGCACCAAGAGCTGTCTGTTATGAATAACTGCTGTTGTGATGGACTAGAGAGGACAATCATGGAATGCAGCATCTCTGGAACAAGGAGACAAGGAACAAGCTGGTACAAAGAAATCAGAAATATTCAAAAGAGTGGGTGAAGCAGAAAGAATAGAGATTACTTCTGAAGGGCCGTACGAGAGGACACGCTCTGTTCAGAGTGCCGGCTGACAGAATATGCTCCATCTGAAACATGCAGGTATTCTTCGAAGGATAATATCATTTACGTTTGATTAAGTTATTAATTATGACAGAGTAGACACATAAAATCTGTCCTAAATCTGTCAACGTAAAGTCTGCAAATTCCAAATCTAACTGCACACTATCGTGATCACGTCTGCCCTCCAACCATCCATCATTCATGTTTGAATCAATAATATTCTTGAAATATTTCAAAGAAGTCGTAAAATGAAACAAACTGAAATCATGTGTCGGCTTCTCCGCCTCACCTTTACAAAGAAATGCCATTCAAGTTACAGAGGCTGTTGCAGTCAAATGGTTTATATGCTTCTCAAGTGTGTTCAGTTGTTTTCAGGGTAATTTCATCATCCAGATTGAGTCTCTTTTGTATTTCCAGACAGACAATCTGATCTATACCCTTGGCATAATATGCAAATATAAATGTGTGGCTGTGTTTTAGTAGTGGGGACAACCTTTCCTGGCTGGGAGAATGAGAGTTCAGCTCGTGCTGCAGCGTGGATGAATGCACCACAGACTCAAACACAGGGCTGTATTTATGATGAAACATATTTATGTTCACCTGCAATGTGAATATGAATTTGCATTTAATTTAGGAAACAAAACATGCTGTTCAGGCAAGACAATATTACCTCTATTGAGGTAACAGGTTAAATTTCAGTTCTTTGCTGAAAGGATTAAGAGGCGCAGTTTTCAGTGTCAGTCTTTAGCATTTGGAAAGATGCTAATCAAATATACATGGACCTCTGCTCTGTAGATTTCTGGTTTTACAGACTTATAATGCTGCCCTTAAATTATCTCTCCAATCTGAATCTGAACGTCTATTTGATTCAGTTTTTGCCAGGTGAGGCATATGGTAGGATTTTCATTTTGATTTAGCCACATAATTACAAACCCTCCCAATATGTGAACTTACAGCAATGCCATGTAATCCAGCAAGTATAATTAATGGGAAATTTTACCTGTTTTGGCACAAGGTTCTGCCTCGTGTTTTTACTGTGTTTCGCAAAGCAGAGCGTTTCACATATTCCAAGTCTCAAGTGTTTGGCCACAGTTCCAATTCAAGTCTCAGTCCCTGTATGGTGATAAAGGCTATTCTATCATCTGTTACATGCCATTTGATCTGCTTGGATCTGCTCCATCTGATGAGTACAAAGCATTTGCTGCATAGCTGACACTACCAGCAGCAATGAATCGCTGTTTGGTGTACAGTTTGCCCCGTAACACCACCACAGTGGGTTTAAAATCAAACAGTGGAGATGTGAATGATGTGAATCTAACAGAATGTTTCACCACCAGTGGAGAGCGTTTCAGCAGAAAGCTGTGGGGCTGTGGCCCATCTCTGCAGAACGAAACAATGTGGCAGGTACGCTGGACCCAAACGTGGGACTTGGGAAACAGGACGTCGACTTACAAACAGCTTTCAATAACGGAAACTTTCAAAATAGCAACGAATGGAAAATTAAACTGGGCAGGGCAGAGGCCAGCAAAACAACCTAACAATCTAAGGAAGTCTACTAACACACAACATGAGAGAGACGGAGCATAAGGGAAGACTGAGACAATATGAACACACGGAAGGATGAAGAAACAGGTGGGAGCACAGCTTAGACCAACTACAGATGACAGGACAGGGAAAGCAGAACTGAACCCAAAGCACACGAGGCAGTAGACTATCAAAATAAGACTGGCAATAACTCTGAGACCAGAACTAAGTTATAGGAAGTTGACACAGTAACAGGAGATAAACAAGCACGAGCTTGGACGCTGAGAATGGGAACAAAAAGCAACCAGTCAACTAAAGGAGTCAGGTAACTAAAGGCACACACTCAGGAACATACATATGGTCAATCTGGGATTTGTTGTTTTTCTCAAAAAGCAAAACAAAACACCATAATCAGAAGTTAACATAAACATGATCAT
This sequence comes from Apistogramma diplotaenia, assembly GCA_015052665.1. Taxonomy (NCBI): domain Eukaryota; kingdom Metazoa; phylum Chordata; class Actinopteri; order Cichliformes; family Cichlidae; genus Apistogramma; species Apistogramma diplotaenia. Next base: position 17,510 of record VOQJ01030961.1, read on the forward strand.
AAACATAAAGAGTCCTAGTCAAAGACTCACAGACCAGGAACAGCGAGAAGGTTCTCTATTCAATCGTTCTTGTTGGCTGGGACTTGTCTTTGTAGAGTCTGCATGTTTCTCCAAAGTCCAAAGACATGTATGTATGTATGGTGATTTTTATTTGGTGTGAGTGTTAGAATGAATAATTATTTGTCTGTGTTAGCCCTTCGAAAGAATAAACCCTGCCTGACAGCAGGGACAGGTTTCATTCTAACAATGAGTTTGATAGGTGGTTAAGGAAAGATAGATACAGTAGGTGGTCTAAGACCCCCCAGTCAACAGTTAAATTGATAGCTATAAAGTTCTTATTACATAGAGAAATTGCATTTTTATTGTAAGCTAAAGCCCAAAGCAATATAATCTGGATAGCACAGCATCAGTCAAGAACAGCATTATGCCCCCAGCCAGCCAGTGTGTTACAGCCACCGGTTTAACAACAATGAGTTCCTTTTATTATTGCTGCATGCCAAACATTAGCATTAACATCTTTTATCCTACCATTCTAGAAGAAATGCATCATCATTAATTCTCCAAGAAATGTCTCCAAAGGTAAAAGCTACTCCTGTGTTAACTCTTGTTTTATTGCTCTTCTTTGAAGCCGAATTCAATTTCTTTTGGGAGGCAGTGCTGGTGATGATAAAGTTGCTTCCAAAATCAATGTTTGTTGTCCCATTAATGAGAATACTTGTCCTTCCTGGCATTCGTGAGCCATCAGGCCACAACATTTAGGCCAACAAGCCTCCAGTCCTGCTGTGGCCTACAGTAAAATCTAGGAAATCTTTAGGCAACGGAATAGGTACATTCAAAACAAATAATATCTAAAAATATTAGATTAAATTTATGCAGTCAATATTTGCAGTCCTCTGCAGTTTGCTCTGGCATGCTGTCAATCAACTTCTAGCCCATTCCTGCATAATCAATGCTCAGAGTTTGTCAGAATTTGTGGGTTCTTGTTTATCAATCTGCCTCTTGAGGATTGAGGACAAATTTAATTGTTTAATTGTTAGTTGTCACTTTTGCCTGATGGCACGATGCTCCATCATACTGGGTAAGGAACAGTTCTTCACCAAACTGTTCTTCACAGACTCATTCACTCTGAGTGGGGTAACGTCATGCCTGTCCTGTTGCTTCACTGCATTCATTTCGTAAACGTAAACTTAAAAATATACAAATAAACCTACAAATATCTGGATAAATGATGTAGCTGCTATCTTTTGTATACTTTGCATGAAGATTATATCTATAGGAAGGTGCTGGAAGGTGGGCTTGGCCCAAATACACTTGTAGTTATTACCATCTTCTGTTCGCTTTAGTCGCATATATTGTTTCAAATGTGCTTAGTTTAAGTGCTTGAGTCATTCTTGGGACATTAGTGAAAAGGTTTTTACTTGTTTTCTTCTTTTTAAAATTTCCATCTTTTGCTGCAACTGTAACAGCATTAAAAATATTGCAGGATCTATAATAAACATTTGACAGATACAAAGAAGCTGGACAGCTTTAAAGAGGAGCTTGCAATTTTTATCAGTGTTTTTTGAAATAGTCCAGTGAGGTCCATTAAAGGCTGTATATTTAATCTTGTAGGTGTGGGTGCTTACTTGGAATCAACAAGGGGGATCACCAGGGCGGGCCATTGAGTTCCAAAGGGGTTGGAGAGTGAACTGGCAGGCACACTGATGAGGTAAGTACTCCAGGAGAGGTTTTCCAGAGGGAGGGATCAGCTCAGCAGAGATAGGGAAGTGGTTCTGGTAAGCGTGTTACTTGTCCGCTGTGCAGGAAGCTCTGGGAAGAAGGAGAATGAGCGTGTTAGCAGCCATGAAGGAGCCTGATTACCACACTAGAGCGGTAGACAGTCCAGCGGAGACTGGGTGCTCAAGCTGGTCCTTAAATATGGGTCACTGATCAGGCTGGAGCACAGACGAGCCACCCAAAGAGTGAACATCCAGCAGAAAATGTTCCAATAAACCAGTGCTGAACTATGACATTTATTTGAGGAAAAAAAAAAAACCATAACAGCTCCACTTTGATAGCAGATTAACATCTAAGCAGAGTAGTAATTAGTATAAAAATAAGAATTATAAGTATAGGTAAACCCAAAGTGGACAAGTTGGTTGCTCTATTACTATTAGTGACTCATAAAGTAATGTAACGAGTACAGTAACAAACTGTTTTCTCCCAGGAGAAATTAAGTGATGTCCTGCATTACTTTAAGAAAAATAAGCTTTGTAACAAAATTACTTTTTTCATGTAACAACCTGAACACTGATCCTGGCAGAACATTATAAAAAGTTGTTGTTGCTGTTATTGTAGTGAGCAGTGGGCTAGTTTTCAGCTTTTTAATTTAAAAAAAAAAGAAGCAAAGGTGTGGGGTGTTCCACACAGTTTGCCTTGTCATGTCAGTCACTTCAGCTGAGGCTATAGTCAGACGGTGGAAGGAGTCGTTCAAGGACCTCCTTCATCCCACTGACACACCTTCTGTAGTGGAATCATAGTCAGAGGGTATGACTTGGCCATCACTGGGGGTGATGTCACTGAGGTGATAAAACAACTCCTTGGTGGCAGAGCCCTTAGGGTGGTCGAGATTCACCCTGAGTTCTTGAAGGCTCTGGATGTTGTTGGCCTGTCTTGATTGATATCCCTCTGCAAAATCACATGAAGATCCAGGGCAGTGCCACTGGATAAGCAAACCAGGGTGGTGGTCCCCATCTCTAAGAAGGGAGACCAGAGGTTGTGCTCCAACTATCAGGGCATCAGACTCCCCTGTAAGATCTACACCAGCGTCCTGGAAAGGAGGGTTCGTTTATTAGTCAAACCTTGGATTCAAGAGGAACAATGCAATTTTCATCCTGGTTGCAGAAGGCTGGACCAGCTGTTTATTCTCTCAAAGGTGTTCAAGTGTGTGTAGGAGTTTGCCAATCCAGCCTGCGTGTGTTTTGTGGACTTGGACAAGGCATTCAACCAGGGTTGCTCTTTGTCACTGATTCGGTTCATAATTTTTATGGACAGAATTTCTAGTGGTGGAAGGCTTCCACCTTGCTGGCCTCAGAATCTCATCTCTGCTTTTTGCAGATGATGCAGTCCTGTTGGATTAACCAGGTGGTGGCCTCCAGCCTCCAGCTCACAGGTTGGCAGTTGAGTGTGAAGCAGCTGGCACCTATGGTCATGAGTTTTGATAGTTACCGAAAGAACGAGATCGTGAACACAAGCGGCAGAAATTAGCTTCCTCCAAAGGTTGGCTGGCCTCTCCCTGAGCGATAGGGTGCAGAGTGCAGCCATTTGGGAAGGGCTCAAAGTAGAGCCGCTGCTCCTCCACACCGAAACAAGCCAGTTGAGGTGGTTCGGGCATCTGACAAGCATGCCTCCTGGTCGCCTCTAGGGTGAGGTGTTTTGGGCATGTCCTACCAGGAGGATGCCCTGGGCAGACTGAGGACACACTGGAGAGATTATATTTCTTGGCTGACTTGGGAATGCCTTGGAGACGAGCGGATGGAGATGGCTTGGGAGAGGGAGGTCTGGGCATCTCTACTCAGGCTGCTGCCCCTGCAACCCAGCCCGGGATAAGAGGAGGAAAATGGATGGATGGATTATATTTTGTAGGTTTTTTATAATCATCAAATCCCCAATCCCCTCAGGAATGCGGAACATTGAGTATGTTTATGTCATGCATTATGAGAAATGTACTTCATGCATGTACATTAGCAGTCTAAAATGACCACCTTAAAGGCATTCAGTTCAATTCAGGTTTGCCTTTATACTGTGAGCTACATGTACAGATCCCCCAACAATCACATGACCTCCAATGAGCAAGCACTTGGAGATAGTGGGAAGGAAGAAATCAGATCCAGGCCCAGGGAGGGGCAGCCATCTGCTGTGACTGGCTGGGGGGGCTGAAGGGAAAGAAAAGAGAAAAAGGAGAGCACAGAGAGATGGGCGGAAACAACAAATACAAAGTGAGACAGACCCCCGGGGTTGACTGTCAGATAGTGACGCTTAGGGTTAACTAGAGTTGCAGCAATTCATATTATCATCTGTTCCCATGTATTAGTATAATGACCGTGAGCAAACTGACAGAGATTTTCTGCTTACAGACCTGTCTGTGTGGGTGTCTATGCGCCTGCATTACTGCAGCGTAAATGCCAGCAGCATCAGTCAAACTGAAGGTCAGACTTATACACTGCCTTTGAGACCCTCATCAGCCTCTGTGTCTGTCTCCATTTCCTTCTTGCTTGCCTGTCTTATCTTGTCTTCATCTCTCTTCTCCTTTTTCCTGATAATCCTTTTTCCACCCTTTTACTTTTTTCAAATCAAAATTTCCTATTAAAATATAGCCCTTCATAAATAACGTGTTTAAGCAAGAACACTGTCAAACTCTTCATAGGTAAGAAAATGACCATGACCGCTGCAGCTTTATTAAAATGTCACATCTCGAGTGTGAAAATAAACATGACAGCTACATTCTTTCATAAACTGAGTCACAAGGAGGCACCTCCACCTCTCTCCTACAGGTCTTAGTGTTTTCCTAAGCTTTATTGGATTTAGGTCAGGTGAGTGTAGTCAGTCAGTGGTGTCAATTCCTTCTTCCTCCAGGAACCCAGGACCCACTGCACCAGTATTGGGTCTGACAGTGGGTCCAAGGATTTCATCCAGATACCTGACGGCAGTCAGGGTGTCATTGCCTAGCTTGTAGAGGTCTGTGCATCCCTCCCGCCTGTGGTACTAACTTGAGAAAGCATTACGAGTAGTGAGAATGACTTTAATGCTGTGAAAATTGTGCGTAAGCAGTCAAGAGAAAGGGGAGCATTTTCAAATTATTCGATTTTTTTTATGTGTAAAATGTCATAATGAGCAGCGTGGCAGGCACAGAGTGGACCCAATCACAGGACTCTGAAGGCAAAATGTGAACTCAAGAATACAGTTTTATTACTGTTTTTCTCCGAAACAGATGTAAGCAAGGAGAGCCTCAGCAAGTGCTAGAGAAGCCTCAGAAAACTAGAACAAACACACACGACCACGTGGGAGGACGTGACAAGGAACAGAAGCAACTGAGGGCTTGAAATACACGCAAGATGTGATTAGGGAGGAAGGAAACAGCTGGGGAGAACAGGGCACAGGTGAACAGAATCTGACTAATTAGACAAGGGGAGGCACCATGGGAAATGACATGACAGAAACCCAGACTTGAAATGGCAGAACACAGGGAAACCAGGAAGTAAATATAAATAAATCATAACCAAAAACATTAAGGCCTTATGATGCAAACAGGGAAACCCACCAGAAACTATAAGAAAAACATATAAACTCAAAACTGGAAAACCCCATAATAACTTGAGAAGCACTGGGTCACAGAACCAGGACCATGGCAGGAGTGAGTGAGGCCAGTAACAAATATCAGCGGAAGCAGTGAAATGCAAACATGAATACGCTCACACAAGAGGTTTAGATGCAACAAACAGAAATATATGCTCTTGTGTCACAGGTGCATGCCATGGCACTGCTAATTACACAGTAGCATGTTCTACATCTGCACGCCTTGCTAGCACTGAATTTGAGTCCCTTTTGCCTTCAGAACTTCCTTAATCCTTTGTGAAATAGATTGGAAACATTCCTCGCAGATTTTGCTCCTTATTGACATGGATCAGTTTCTGCAGATTTGTCAGCTGCACATCCAAATTTCCACTTCCACTACATATCAAAGGTGCTCTTACTGGACTAAGATCTGGTTACTGTGGAGGCCACTGCAGCGCAGCCATTTTCTAACCTGCTATTGTCCAACTTTCCTGAGCTTGTGTGAGTCGTAGCCTCAGTTTCGTGGTCTTAGCTGACATGAGTGGCACCCAGTGTAGTTTTCTGCTGCAACAAGCTCCAATGCATTGGCCACCCAGAGATGCTCTTTTGCATATCCTGTTTGTAACAAATGATTGATTGAATTGCTGTTGCCTTCCTATCAGCTTGAAGCAGTCGGATCATTCTCCTGTGACCTCTGACATCCAGAGAGCTGCTGTTTACCAGATAGTTTCTCTCCTTTGGACCTTCCTCTGTAAACCCTGAAGTCAGTTGTGTGGGAAAATCCCAGCAGATCAACAGTTTCTGAAGGACTGCTGAAGTAGAATACTCATATACAAGCTGTCTTGACCATTTCTGCATGTGTAAATGTTTTGAGTAGCTGGCATGTGATTGGCTGGTCAGATATTTGCATTAACAAGCAGGTGAACAGTTATTCCTGATAAAGTGGCTGCTGACTGCATGTAGAATGACCTTACTGGACTACACAGTAGTT
>VOQJ01030963.1:13116-25170 GCA_015052665.1 Apistogramma diplotaenia
CAACGGCTTATGAACCCCCATTAGAAAAAAATGCCCCCCCCCCCCCCAAAAAAAATAAAAAAATAAATAAACAAAGACTTTTAAACAACAATACTGTTACGTTTTCACAATACAACTGTTACAGGCACCTCAGTTCTAGCTGCAAATTCACCAGGTAGGATTTGTTTTATTAGGGAAAACAAAAATAAAAACCATGGCAACATCCACTTGAAAAACCATCTATTTGACAAACAAACAATAATGATGCCCACTTCAGGTAAAGCTCTGGGTCGCTGATGTAGCCAACAAACAAAGACAACTTTCATCCCAGCTCAGAATACAAAAAAGATTTTGAGGCATGCCGTTCCCTGACACGCCTCCAGGCCGGAGCATCATCCAAGGAATTTACAAAAAGAGCCCACTGCAATGGAAAAGGTCATTTAGATCACATTTATATCATTTGTGCTGTGGTAGCATAGATCAGTGCCACACCTGACACATCTATGACAGGCAAACAGAAAGGTGATATGCAAATAAAATGCTTATAGATGATGCTCTAATCATTTCAGCAAACATCCTCCTCCCAGATGCTCTCTATCTGTCAAATGGGAATCAACAAACTTCCTGCAGCTGTGTCAAACTGAAAGAAACACTTTCTTGTTGCTCACCACAAAGAATGTCAGGTATGTTCGCAACTCGGGAGCTGTAGGAAACAATCCAGCTACAATTTGTCCACACACACTTGTGGGGACAAACACCCACGGGCCACTTATCAGAAGGCAAATCGGAAAATCGCCAGCTCTGCGTCCCTGTTCTGCCTTATTAAACGAGTGAAGCAACAATCCCAGATGCCAACCTTTGTTTGCACTGTAATCAAAACAAAAGGAAGGAGCAAGTAAAAACAAGGACCGACAACTTCAATCCCACATGAACGCACAAAGCAGAGCCCATTCATCAAGAGCTCGGCATCTGTTTCTGTCAACTTTCACTGGCAGTAACTTGTGACACCAAAACAGAAGAATGTTTTACTTGAGAAAAAAACAGAGTTTTTAAAAAATTAGAGACTATTAATACTTAATTACAGTAAAGAACACAGTATTTTGGACTGATGCTGCGACAGACTTCTAGCAATTACTGTTTTTTTCCCCTCTCTATAATGTTTTTCCATTCACGTCTAATGACACGTGCAGATAAGAGTCAAAATGTTAAATCTGTGCATAATCCACACTAAATCGATAATGATCTTCAAAAACAAGGGGGCAGTGTGTTGAGAACACACCTCACCCTACAGGTGGAAGAAAAAAACTATCACAAAAAATGGTGCTCAATCTCAGTTTTGTGTCTTTAAATTGCTACTTAAAAACGTAACACAATACTGTTTAATATTTCATGCCACAGGCTGTGATTTTAGCCTTGTGATTTACAAGGAATCAGAGAGGCCACATTCAAAAAAAGAGCTTCAGGTGCATTTAAAATGCAGTCACAGCGCAATGTAGGACAACAGTGTCTATTTTATGTAACACACTTACAAGCACTTCCCACTGTGGAGATTGGTTTAAATGGCTAGTCGAGTGGATAATGCAGAGGGGATCAGTGTTCAAAATCAGTCAAAGAATGACACAAACTGGTGATTACCAACACCTGTTTATGGGAAGGGCAAGGGGGACTCGAGCTTCCACACACACACACACACACACACAGAGGAAAGCATCTTTGAATGCATGTATTTTATGCATTTAAACAATATTTAGGGCACTCTATGTATGCGACAGAAAGTTGTTACTTTTTTTGCATATGATCTGCACATAAACGTGTGTTGTGCCGGCAGGAGGGCAACAATGCTGAGAGCAGAGAAACATCCTCTTTCCACTGTTTATTATCATGATTTAGGGTGGCGACTTGTCTCTCAAATGAACCAGTCACTCACTCCCCCCCTCCGGTGGTCCCTGGACCCCTGTTTGGTCAGCAGTTAAGTTAAGCGCTGCCTGTCCCGTTTTGTAAACACGGCCAAAAGCTGTGTTTGGGAATGGGCTCGTTTCCACACCAGGTGCACGCTAAACTGACCTCAGAGCAAAGCCACACACAAGTAGCATCGTTTTTTTTCTTTTTCTTCTTCTTCTTTCTGAACAAATCGATCCGTAGCCCTCTACTTGAACCCTCACTCACTCAAGTTATGACAGCAGCAGCCGCAGCTATGTTGCAGCGTTACAAAGTCAGCACACAGTCGCTGATTAGCTCTTAGTTGGGTGAAGCCGAGCGCGGCTAGCAAACTTCTCCGCTGGCTTGTCTTCTCATCCCCTGACTGCACAAATCTGACATTACAACACAGAACCGCTAGCTTTTTTCTCCAAGACTCGGCATACCTACTTGACAATATGGAACTTGGCAGCCAAAGGGAAACTGGCGAGACTTGTGGCTGAGACACTTTCAATTTTGGGGGAAAAATGAACCCACAGCTAACTTTTCCATACCTTTTTGAACGGCGGATACCTCTTCGTCGATACTACCGCTCTTTGGCAGCCGTCAACGCCGCTTTTGACAACGTCACCCTCGCTAGGAATAACGAAAAATCCGAGTGTGTGTGTGTGTCGCTCAACTCTCGCCAGTGCCCGTGATTTTTTCGCACACCGCTCCTCTCTGCGTGGCTCCAGCAACAGCCGCTGCAGTTTTTTCCACCAGCCTGCCGCGGGAGCGAGCGCCCCGGGACTCTGGGTTGGCCAGAGAAGCGCGTGAACGCGCAGTTTGCAAGAGACGCCAAACTGAGTGAGAAAAGTGGCGCAAAGAGATAAACGCTTGCAATGACCGTGCACTGTGACAAAGTTACACACGGATTGTGTTTAATGAACACTGCTAGGAATTATGTTGTTTATTTGCCCTTTCATATTTCTATTTTGTGTTAAACTAAAGATAAATAGAAATACACAGGCGCACTTTACATATTTTCTAATATTTTGGGAAATCACAGCATCTCAGGTACATACAGTAGCTTAAATACTGGCTGACTTGTCTGCATGTGAACTGAATGAGTTATTTTCAGTCAAGCAATAAAAATGCTGATGCCCCCTGCAAGCCCGTTCTAATGCATTATTTGCAGTGTTGTTGTGACATTTGTATAGCACCATGCCCTTTCTGTTAATGGCAACAGTCATAATCGGAGATGGTAAATTATGATGCTACACTTCAAAGCACAAATTCATTTCAAATACTTCATAATCAAAAACTAATTATTCAAAACCTCATCTGTCTTGGAAAGAGAGTGTACAAGAAGAAAGCAAACAGATGGGTACAAAGCCACAGTGTGTGTGTGTGTGTGTGATGGTTATTGAAAAGCGTTGAGTGCAGTTATTGAGTCTTTCGTTGACGTCATCTGATGAAATCCCCTCCTCCTGCCGCCTTCAGGCCACCGCAGCCAGCAGCGTTAAAAGCTAAATCCATACAAAAACACAAGTAAATGTAGATTGTGGCTTTTATTTTTTATAACAGGTTGCACACTTGGCAACCAAGTTTGTTTGTGTTGTTTTTTTTTTTGTGTGATGAATGACAAAGTGTTTTGATGTGTATATAACAGTCTTACCTTGGAAGAAAAACCGCCCTTGAACAATATCTTGAGTGGCAGGAACATTGGTTTACTTGAACAGATCAACCTGAGTACTTGGGAATATGAGGAGAAAGTGAAGGCAACACATTTTGGGAAAAGAAGGAGGAGGAGGAGGAACTGAGCCAGAGGTTGACATGTGGGCATGACTCAAGTTTTTTTCTCTCTCTTCTGCTTCTCTTCACATTCCAGGCATTGTTTCCTCCTCCTCCTTACTACCCGGGTCCGGGGCACCGAGGCCAAGGACTTTCCAGGGCTGTGGGAGTATGAATAGATGATGGATAAGAGGAAGCGGAAGGATGACTCTGATTTTCCTCTTTTGGCATGTTCAGAGCAACTCTCTCCTACTCCAGCTGAATAAATAAGAGTGGTATTGTTTTATAGTTTGCTGCCTGGGGGCTTCTCTGTGAGTGCCATGCTTGTCTGAACAAACGTGAGCCTGTAAAGTTACATAAACATGTTTGATATCACAGTCACATGCAGCTCAAAAGTGTCTTACTGCAAGGAAGCCCCTCACAGTGTAGGCAAAACATGAGACAAATAATTTTTCATTGCTTTTGATGCTATCAGAAGAGCACATTTCATCATGAAAACACTGGTGTCCGTCGCAGTTGGAACTGGCTCAGAAGTGAGCGAAGCAGAGACACGGAGACGTGAGTCAGGGTCGGCTGGGAAAGAGTCAGTGCAGTTTGAAGTGAAAGAAAGAGTGTTGTCCCTCATTATGAAATAGAAGAAAAATGACATGCAACTTTTTCCCTATTATGGAACTAAGAGAAGCAGACAGACCACACAGGAGAATATCCATCATCATCACTGTGACGCTCAGACACCATTCATCTTGCTACATTTCTTGCCATAAAGTGTTGTTCGTATTCGTATTTCAAAAGTTTTCTTTTCAAATTTGAGGTGATATCTGTCTCCAGTTAAATCAAATTACTTTCATAAGAACCCATTTCTTCCAGACGTAATGAGAATCTGCCATTAACCAGCAGATCAGAAACAGACGTTACAGAATGAGTGGGTTCAATTTCTTTTTTTTTTTTTTGGCAAAAGATGACCAAGACCACAGCTGCAGAGAAGCTGCTGTGCAGCTGACCGTAATAAAAGCCCTTAATGTCCAATCAGGGAAATCAACAGAAGAACATAAAATTATGTTGGTGCACAGATTTTATTATTTAAGCCTGTTTGAAGATATATTTTTAATAAACTGCATTTCCGTACATATGATAAGCATTTTTATAAATGCATACCAGCCCGTGGAAGTGAGCCAGCACAAGCTTAGCTCAATCCTGACTGACTGACAAAAGGTAGCTCAATGTGACCATAATAGTGCATGTTATTATGGGAACAAAAATCATTCAGGACAGAGACCGCTGAGTGCCAATTCAGCACATGACGCCTGACTCATCCTCTCTCCTCTGAGTCACTCGCTCCCTCTTCTGATCCAGGATCTGTGGCTCTCTGCTGGAGCTCGCGCCTCTCTCCTAAAATCAACCGTTCCTCAAACCGGATACCAGCCAGCAACGCAGACGCCGCCCCAATGAGAACGATATATATTTTTTGCATTCCACCAGGTGTTTCTTTGTTAAGAGAGAAAACTGGGTGTGATGATGGTGTGGCAAGAAGAAGAGAAAAAAAAGAGGGTCGCCGTGAGGGACAGAAGCACGGCCGTGCTGCTTATATGTCCCAACAGCTCTGTCATGTCCTAAAAGAGTCATCACAAAAGAGGGACTGCTTGGAAATAAGTGAAAGAGGTCAGAATGTGAACCTCAAGGCAAAATGTGATGGAGGGGGGAAAAAAGGCATCATGGGAGCCACTACTGCTTACAATTTATTCCTTTTCCATGTTGTTTTTACACCTCTGGCCCAATATCAAAGGGATAAAAAGCTGCGGTTAAGCTTATTATACAAATGAGCTTTGTGATCTCCTGCACACACCAAGCCGAGCACATGAAAGGTGAAAGGTGATCCCAGAAGCAAAGAGACAAACAACTATAATAAGATATAAGGCCTCACTGGTAAACAGAGCTCCACAAGACCTAGTTTACGCCCCACAGTATTTTGCACTGTGAATCAGTCGATCGTGTCAGTCGACACTAAAGGTTTCCAACAGCAGGCATGAATCTCAGCTGTGGCCAAACAGGCTTGAATGAGGTGGCCATGTGATATGTGTCCCAAATGATTCATTTTTGGAGGTTTTCCAGCTTCTGGCTTCTCTAGCATTTGTGGTAACCTTGGGAACAGGTTAACTTGACATACAGGTCATAGCGAGATCAATTTTCTTTCATTTGTTATATCGATAACCAAAGGTCTGAAATAGTGGCGACATATCTCCGCTGCCAGTTTGCAAATGTTAATGGCAAACTGAAATCAGTGCGTTAACACAGTCGCTGTGAACGTGACGCGTCATTGTGAACACAGCCTGCAGAGATACTGACATTCTGGGCTGTAAAATGTCAAACTTTCATTAATGCAAGAGTCCTCTTCACAGGTAAGGAGCTGCACCTTCACAATGTAACGGTCATGTCAGCACACAATCAGCATCACAGCAGCCAGCAGTCGTGCATTACTAATTCACTGCATAAACTTGACATATCTTCTCTGGGAACAGAACATGTGTGAGGAAAAATGTTGGCTGTATCCCGCCATGACACATCACGGAGAGGAAGTGTCAGCGGGCACAAAAGGAAACGGGCATCGGTGAAAGGAAACAGGAAGGGCTCACAATGTAAAGTCAAAGACCAATACGGTACCATCTCAGCAACTTTAACCTCACATCCAGGCCAAACGGCCAGCTCCAGATCACAGAACAGAAACATTTGTGTTCAATTTCCAAACAAATCCTAATATAGAAGCGTTTTGCTAAAAAGGATTTATGGCCCAGCCTTTCTCCTGCAGCTTAATATGATTTTGAGAGGGTAAATTCACAAACACGACACAGCTGTGAGCCATTGTCATGACTGTGCTGCAGACTGCAGTGTAATTGTATCTCTCTCCGAGTTACAGCAGAGCTACTCGGTGAACTTAAGCAATCCAAATCTTTTTGACTTCACACATCAGCTGCATGTAAGTAGGCTTAGGTGCCAGTCAAGCAGATTACAGCAGATTAGCTTCTTAGTTTTATGTATACTGTACACGTAGTAAAAACTAGGCTTTTACACATAAAAAAAAGACGGCATGTAATAAAAGCAGCTGCTTTAACATCTACTTAGCATGTTTTAGACGGATCAAAGAGTAATTGTTTTCACAGCTGACGGCATCAGTGTTATGCAGCAGGTAAAAAAAAAAAATCTCTCTTTTTGCACATTTTTCAGCTTTTCCACTTGCCCACTAATCAAAACTCAGGGGCCAAATGACAAAAATAAGTGTTTTCAGAAATTCTGCATTTATTTTAGAATTGAAAACTGAGAAGAAATAAAGTATTCAGACTCTTTGCTGTGGCACTCCAAACTAGGATCAGAAGCATCCGGCTTGCCTAATTATCCCAGAGTTGTGTCTAGAACTTGATTACTGTGCAACTGTAGCAAATGAATGGATTGAATATAATTTAATAAGGCACAGTATTCCCAGAAGAACTGGGGGCCTAAATAATTATCTGATCTGAGACAAAAACCCAACTGAGCTGAACTGCAACCACTGGAAGACAGCAGGCGCCGCTCTTCACCCGACAGTGAAGCATGGTGGTGGTAGCATCATGCTAGAGTCCCTGCAGAAACCTGTTAGAACTCTGAGAAGGATGGTTGCAAAACAATACAGAAGTCCTTGGAAGAAAACAAACTGCACAAGAACTCAGAGACTTGGGGAAACGCAAGGAACTGCTGGAGTGCCTTCAGGACGGAGTTCGGACTTTACAGCACAGAATGACAGCAGCGATATCTGAAGGTGGAAATTCAATTCACAGACATTCCACATCCACTCTGACCTGCAGGACATGCAGCACAGCTTTAAGAGGGTCCATTTAGACACCCCCAAAAAAAAATAAAAATAGGATTTAAGCTGTCATTTCTGCCAAGGGAGATGGCTTACGGCTGGATTAATAAAGTTCTTTCTTTCTCCTCTTGAAATATTTCTGAACAACTTTCACTCTTCATTATGATTCATTAAGAGCAGCCTGCTCTATTTCAAAATGTGTGAGGTGTGAATATTTTCTGAATCAGCTGTAAAAACTACACCAAAGTTAAAAGGCACTTCAAAAGTCAGAAATGTAGGGCAATGGTGTGTATTTAGCTCTGATTTCCAAACAAACGGTACTCCCCACCACATCATGAACTGAAGGCGCACATGATGTAAATACATTTATTGAAAACACAAAAACACTTTTCACACAGGAAAATTAAACAATAAGAATGGCACATCGTTTCCCCTCAACAGAGCATGAAAGAAAGGCGGTCTGCTCAGGAATATTTCTTGGGTATAAATCCACTGACAATACACCTGATAATGATTTCGATATTATCGTGGAAGTATTCGCTATAAATGGACAGTAAAGACCAAACAGGAGCAACAACAACAGAAAAGTGTTTTTCTCCGATTACTTTATAAAAACAAACTATGGCTATATTAATAGTGTGTGAACACAGTTTTAAAAAATAGTAAATAATAAATAAATATGAACCGCTACATTACCCCTGCTCGTTTCACCTTAGCAGAGTAATAAAGGTTTTAAACTCAGCTGGTCTGACAGATCAACAAGAAGACTGGACGTAAAGGAGAAAGGCATCGACCAGGAACGAGCATCACTTTATGTCGCTGTGAATCCGCTGCGTCAGCTGAACTCCAATCCGATTATCTGAGCCAAACAACAGTGAAAGACATGTTTAAGATTCCTCACAGCTCAAACAGTCAGACGACAAGAACACTTAGAAATAAACTCAGAAACTTCTGTCAAATTAATTCATCTTTAAAACTTTGTAAGATCTGTTAGCCTGAGAAAGAAACTATATTTTTATTGATCATACTTTATTGGCGGTTAATAAATAACATATGCAACTAAGTCCAGCTAAACCGGAATGAAGCCATCAGGATGAAGCGACTTACCTGTCCAAACGGTTCACCACTTCTCTCACAGTGTTGATGAGATTCTCGTGTTCTTGAGGGTTACCGACGATGATGCTGTGGAGCTTCTTCATGTAGGAGTCGACAGTTTCAAGAGTGGGCGTCTCTCCGCTGCCTGCAGGCCAACAACAGTGTGTGTTTTTAGGTCAAATGCGTTCAGAGAAAAGCACATTAATTTATGGCTACCAAATGATTTTTGTATCATACTGGATACTGTTGATGGTCTACATTTTCCAAAGCAAATGCCTCAAAGGTTTCAGTGGGAAACAGCATGAAACTGAGCAGCAGTGTTACAAGTTCTCATTCGATTTAACCCACATGAACTAAACTAAATACAAAGAAAAGTTAAAAGCAAAACATACTTGGACTCATAAGAAATGTTACCAGCTTTTTATTTCACCTTCACCAAAACAAAGAAACAGAGCTTCCAGGAGGACAGAGCGGAGCTTGTGGAGCTCTTATGAAATAACTCCAGGACTGTTATGACTCGTTCTGCTGTTTGCAGATTCAGTGTCTGGGCTGTAAGAAAGATGTTCAAACAGGTGTGGAAGAAAAGTGCCAGAGAAATGTTCTGGCTGTGAACTCACACAGGCTCTAAATGCAGACAAATCAAGTGTAAACAAAAGGGGGAGCAAATTCCATTTCAACAATAAATTACATTCAAATAAAGAATTCCCAGATTCCCAGACGAGCCTTAAAGCTAGTCCGTAAACAAAAGCAAGTTGGTTGTGTTTAAGTGTGCAGCTTAAAGACGAAAGATGCAGGAACTCAAAGCGTGCACACCTCTATGCATGGTTCACCATCTTACACCGAGGAAGCTGGGACTAACAGCCTTCCATCCTGGCTTTTGTGTAGCGAGGAATGAATCAATTACCGTCAGTGGATCTTAGTCAATACCACTTTATGATGAGCATTCATCAGGATCAGCACACTAAGCCCAAAGGCATGATTGTACATTTTAAGAAATAAAAGCAAAATAATGTAATTTCTTTCTTTCTTTATTTTCATACAAAGAAGAATATTGATTGACAAAAACATAATTTCACTTAGATCCCAAAGAGACATCTTTAGCTCTGGGAAAAACTTTCCCAGAGCTAATGATCCCAGTCTGTAGGGACCTAACGGATGAGACAAAAACCTTGTTCTATCTGCACCTATAGGGAAGCTGCAGGAGTCGCCAATAAGCCACATACATACTAATAAGTCATTTATTGAATCTAATGTTATTTTTATTGGTTAGCCCACTACTCCACTGTGCATTTATGCAGCACAGAATAAAGGCGTCGTGCTGGTTCTGACCTGGCAGAGGTATGGTGGAGAAGCTAGAGGCGAGTGCTTGGCGCAGGGTCTCCAGGTGCTGGTGGAGGAGCCCGTTGCGTCCCCTCTCTTGCATGACATCCCCTTCCAACCTTTCCACAGCCCCGCGCATGCTCTCCACGTGCTTCTGCAAGGCTGCGTTACGCTCCTCGTACTCCATGTTTGTCTTACGCAGCTGCCGCAACTCGGCTTCACGTGCTGTTGAGGTAAATGTAAGCAGAGAAAGAGCCACAGCGGCACATCAGAGGGGAGCTCTGGGGAGATAACACAGCTAGAAATAAATCTTTTATTTAGTCTGAGAGTTTAAGGCAACAGTGAGTTCAGCGGCAAGAGGAGCTATTCTAGGATAGCGGCCATAAAGGATGGTGCTCTTGAAGCAGCAGAAGAATGTGTTTAGAAACTCTTAAGGCAAATGGACAAAGTCATTCTGAAGAAGACTGCAGGTTGAGATGGAGCTCTTTACCTTTGCTGTGGTTAAGAAACTCCTCTGTGAAGATCGGTATGTCAAACACAGTTCGGTCCTTTCCCTCTGTGTCCTTCTGTTTAAAACCACAGACAGCAGACAGGAGATAAGCATAACTGTGAAAACATTTGGCTCTGCAGACTGACAGCGAGAGGTGGTCATTTATCTAGCTAGGCTGTGTGTGGGTAGGTAATTGATTTTATACCTGGCCACGGGGGAAATACAGTGATACAGTATAAGAAATGAGGAGGTAGAAGTAATTCCATCAGTGGTGCTTCTACAATATCAAAAGCTGAAACGGTTCGCAATAAATTTGCAACAAAATACACTTTGAAAAAGAAGCACAAGACGCAGCACGGGCTTAATTCCCTCCTCTGAAACACTGCGTCATCTTTCTTCACATCTTAACATAATGACATTGATGCTGAATCCTCGTTAAATCCAGACACTGGTATTCCCATAGGAATGGTGATTCCAGTTAAGTCACCTTGGCTATAACCCTCACAGAGGAAACCTCTTAAATGCACGCAGAACTTAATAAAAACGAATTACACAGTCAGAACGAGCCAAATGCTGATCTAAAACACAGCACCAAAGGGGGATTAACCCAGCTTTAGTCACGCAACAATAAGCGCTTAACGTATTGAGTAAGACGAAGGCAAACACAACAGAACGAGTTTCCTGGGTGACAAAAACCAGAACACACACACAGACTAAGAAAAGTTTTGACTAATGATTAATTTGCGCAAGTACATTTTAATCGTTTCATTTCATCCTCATAAATCCTACATAAAACTAGAGTCAGAGTACTTGGAGACATTACAGGGGAGGAAAGACTTACTGACCTCATGAAGAGCCTCGTTGGCTACCTGGTGCCCGACATCTGGAGTGGAAGGAAAGAGGACAGCAGATGATTCATATTTTATCTGGTTCAGTGTCTTTACAATGAACAAAAGTAGTTAAAAAAAATCCCCTCACTGCACTTTGCATTGTGAATCACCTGGAACAAGGCAAAGGATCGAGTTCAGCTCGCGTTCTCATATTTTTTTAAGAGCACATCTGTTTGTGTCGTTAACATTTGTGAGGTTTAAAAGGAGATTTGTAGGACAGATAAAGCCAGTGTTTTATCGAGCAAGCAAAGCGACGGCCTCTTGGCTTTGACTTGAACTATTACTTATAATCTTGACTAAGAATTTGCAAAGTATTGTTTTTTTCCCCCACAAAGTAGTTATGACTTATAGTTACTGAATGCTGAAATATGATCATTTATAGAACAATTACTAAGCTGTCAGCAGAAATATTTTAGGGGAAATAGTCCCCGTTAGTCAGAAATAATATTCCAGTTTTGTCTACTTGATGTGTACGCATTATTAGTATTGTTAATATACAATATGGATGACAATGACCTGACCAATGTATCGGCTGGGTCGATATTAGCTTACTGATGTGTCAGTATCATCTGATAAATTAAGATTAAAAAAGTAAAAGGGGACGATGTTGCAAAGTTTGACAACATTTGTCTGGAACGCCACAAATACAACCAGTTTATGTTTCGTGTGTATAAAAGAAAAGAAAATAATAATAATAATAATAATAATAATAATAATAATAATAATAATAATAATAATAATAATAATAATAATAT
>VOQJ01030963.1:26606-37393 GCA_015052665.1 Apistogramma diplotaenia
CCTCTCCCTCCCCCCTTTGGGGGTGGTTTTTCTTTTTTCTTTTGTTTGGCGCACCTTTTTTTGTGCTCTCCCCCCACCCAAAAAAAAGAAAAAAAAAAAAAATTTTTTTAAAAAAAAAAAAAAAAAAAAAAAAAAAAAACCCTGCAACTTTCAAATATTAATAACCTATATTCACTCAATTTTCAAAAGGAGAAAAAAAACATCTTGTAATATAATTAGCAGAAAAGCTTTTTGAAACCATCTTCACTCTGAGGTCTTGTCTCAGCGCACTGGCTAATCAGGCTGAGCGTTAAACTCGACGTGAAACAAATCAGCAGCGAGGCTGCTCGCGCTGCTCGCCAACTGTGGAACACAAAACATGTCCAGACATTTCAAATATTCTCTGTAAAAATAACAAGAAGCAAAAACTCCCACATTAAAGTGCAGAATAGTAAAAACACTTTAGTTTGCGTGAGGATTGTTTTTTTCTGCTGCTAGCGTTTGTGAGGTCTTTGTGTGAGCTAACAGAACACCAAAACGGTTCTCCTGGTCCGCGAAAAGGGCATCTTAACCTCGGTGGCATCGTTCAAATACATATATCTGTATAATTGAGCTGGAGTAACTCATTCTGTGGGAACAAAACCATAACAGTGTTTCTATCATTATAAGATGAAGCCCATTTTTTGCTATTCTTGCATTGTATTTGAGGGTTTTCCAAGGGCACAATGAAAGATTTCAAGCTATCCGTCAGAGGCTAAAAAGGTTAGTCGTGTGCAAATCTGTGTTTTGTCAGCTCCAAATACACTGCTGCAATGGATTCTACGGGAAATTTCTTCCCTGTGCTGCTTTTGTACAAAGTGAAAACTTGCATGAGCCTCTGCTGGCTCGAGGTATTGTTAAATCTGGCAAAAGAGAGTCTTTGGTGTTAGCATGTTCCAGATGAATATTTCAGCCCAGTCCTTTGGGGGTACCAGTGCTCTGAAAGCCAACAGTAACACTACCCTGTTAATCAAGAACATAAACAGATTTTATTCCTGGCTGCTTCTGCTCTGTTAATTTTCTTCCACTGCCTTCTCTAAACCTGCACCCACAGCTGTATTAATAAAAGTGACAACATCCATCCATCCATCCATCCATTTTCAGGATCATGGGAGGAGCTTTAATAAGAAAAGAGGCAGGGTTCACCCTTGTCAGGTTGCCAGTCTGTTCACATTCACACCGATGGGCCATTTAGAATCACCGGTTAACCAACACAAACTTTTTTGAAAATCCTTTTGGAGATAATCTTAAACCAGAGTCACATGAGAAGAAATGTTTTGACACATTTCTCTTCACTGTTGTAAGCGCAGCGTGTGGAACCTCGCTGCTGACCTGCTTCTCCTCAGGGGGCAGCTTGCTCCACTCGTTGCCCAGCATCCTTGTAATCTCTGGAAAGGGCACGTCTGGACGCTCTGCCCGTAGCTGCTCCCGTCTGTCGTTCATGAAGCGGACGTAGCCCGTTAGGGGAGCCTTGGGTGCATTGCTGTCCTTCATTGGCTTCTTCCTCTTCCTCCCCTTGGTCCAGCTGCCACGTCTGGGTTTCTACAAAATAACAGAAACAGGCGCGTTTTGAAGGTTCTTGTAGCAGTTCCACCTTGACTTGTACTGGCAAGGATTGCTTTGAGTTTGAGCTGGAAACCTTTTTTTTTTTAAAAACCTGTCATTTCATATGTGTGCGTTCACCTCTTACCTCATCTCCATTTCTCTGGCTGTTGTTGTCAGTGTTGGCTCCGGGTGAGCCTGTCTGCTCATCCATGATTTTTACAAGGGAAGATGAGCTCTGGAGGAAAACGTTAGATGTTAGAATAGAAAACATTTCACACCAGAACAGAAAACATTTCGTAAGACAATGAAAACAGCCTAAAACATTTATTAATATACAATCTCAAAAAGCCAGTGGTCAGTAAATATAAACATTTTGAGACAGGGTCCATCTGAGGCGTGGACCTGCAGCTCAGCCGGGTCTGTTCTGCTTCTTGTCCAAACTCCTCCCAGGCTTGGCTCTAAAGCCCCTCCTGGCCAGCCACATTTCCTCTAATAGAAATATCTTGCTGCTATCACTCATAATTGAGCAAGTAAATGGGGAAAAAAAAAACCCACGCACACAAAACATTCACTTCTCGGGTGCTAATGTAGCCTATTTTTAACAGCGGTAGTGTTGCAGACTTGCCTCAAACTTGGAAATAAAGAGAACACTACTGAACATGCTAGAACACTTTCTCAATAAAAGCATACTCACTTACTGGGCACCAGTTCAGAAAAACACAAACCACTTTAAACATTAAAAAACACCAGCACAAAAGCACCAAATGAATGAAGAGTACCAAATTCACATGTGTCCCGATTCAGGGCAGTTGCTGCCCAGGTTGAGCTCTAAATATAGGTGCAACATTATGCATTTTAACCTTTGACCTCTTCTTGGGACATGGGAAATATGCCTCTGCATCCTGGATGTGGTTTCTGCCCTTTGCCATTAAATACTGTGGGAACAGTCACAGAGGAATTAGTCAGTCTACCACAAAACACCAGTATTTGGGGAAATCCCCCCACAAAGAATAGAGAGGTAAGCAAGGGTTCTGTGATGACTGACCTCAGCTCCTCAGAAACAGTGATCTTAACGCCTCCTGATCCTGCAAACCTATCCTCCGCCTGCCATTCAGCGAAGCTTATCTGACTTAACTTTAGAAGTTTTGGGTTAGGCTGTGAGGCGAAGGGGTTTGTAATCGCATAAACTGTAAAATAAAAGCGGATATAAAAGACTGAACAAATACTCTGCAGAAAAAAGGGCTATGCCACAGTGCCCTCTGCTGGACCTTAGTGCGTGCTGCACCATTCAAAGCAGCTTTCTTCAGGTTATGATACGGATAAAACAGTCTGTTATTATATTGTGTTATTTAATATTTTCGCTTTTTACACCGAGGCAAATTCAAACAAGCACGTGATTATAATGAGGCATATAACCGAGAGCACTTTATCCATCATTACAATCTACAGCCTTACCTTGCTAGTAGCAGGTATCGAGGCCAACTAAAAATGGGCTATTACTGCATTTTACACAACAGCTAAAAAAGCACATGACACCACAGCATGCTGCTAGGTTTAAGAGCTCTCTGGCAGTTGTTTAAACGTTTAGGTATACACATCTAATACATAACTCTTCTGTATAATAACCAGCGATTAGCCATTAGCGGCCTAACCGCTGGAGGAGTACGTTTAAACAGTAACAGGCTGGCCAGCGAACTGCATTTAACTTAGTCGAGCCAAATGTTTACGTCGGCTATTACAGTCAGATATCGGTTAAAAAATGATATAATCCATATGCCCAGTAGGGATAACGCACTGTACTGGCTGCTAGATGATGCCAACATACGCCTACTAGACAACGCTAACTTGAACAGCTGCTATAGAAAAATGCACTCTTCGACTCCATCTGTGTCAGCTGAATGTTAACCAATCGAAAACAAGACTGAGACGCATTAAATTTAAAATTACCAGAAGTAACAGGCTGACAATAAGACTTTAAACTTCTTAGCTCATTTGAAGTGTGTTGCTAGCAAGTTAGCAAGCTATTAGCATGCAGACGAGCCACTGGAGCCTTTGTTTTCATTTAGCTTTCACGTGCAATTTAATACACCAGTAAAATATTTTTTTATTTACATAAAATGGAAGCCATGCAGTGGAAACTAACCTTAGGTAGCGCGTCCTGTAGCTGCAGCTGTCCAGAAGATTTTCCTAATCAAAACAATGGAAGCAGCCACTCCGATAGAATCACCTCAGATAGAAAACATGTTGAATCCTGATCGACTCCGTCACTCTACAGACCTCTTTTTTTTATATATACCTGTATGATTTATTGTTTCATATTATCGATGTGCGTTTTTGGTATATACGGGAAAAGAAGTGAAATATGCCATAATACGACTTTTCTAAAAATATAGATTTATAAATTTGAGTATACTGGGTGGGCTCTGATTTAGCCAGTGAATAATAAGCACAAGAAATACCAGCATTATAAAACTGAAAAAATCTTTTATTTCGTATGTGATGTATTTTAAACGTTCAAAATGTAAATTGATTTGATTTTATTACAGAAGACTGCTCTATGCTTCCTAATTCTTGGTCTCCCTTTTCTTCGTGTGCACAACAGGCCAGTGTCATTTGAGGCGTTACCTCCCCCTGCTGTTACTGTTAAGTATTGCAGTTTTTAAAACGGATAAGCCTTTCAAAGTCAAATCTCTCGAGAAATTTCAAGCCTTAAGCCTTACTAATCAAACACGGAAGTAGGCTATAAACCACGGCTTGTTAGAAGTATTTATTGGATGAGATGGAAATCTGATTTAGGTTTCAGCTGGCAAGCTTTAATCTTTCTGTAATTTATCTGGCAATCCATAATAACATAAGAAGTCACTTTTATTTATTTTATTTAACCTTTATTTAAACAGTCCCTTGAGATTATACTTTCTTTTTCAAGGGAGACCTGTCCAAGAAAGCACACCATTACAACCTTATAAACTGTAAAGCAAATTAAACATGAAAACACAAAATAAGACAATAAGATAAAATAAAGCAACTTATGAATAACACTTGCACTGCTCAATTACAGAAGAGTTCCTGAACTCTCCCAAGGTGACAAAAGCATTTGACTTTAATAATGTCCTCTGAAGGTTATTCCTCAACCAAGGTGCAAAATAAGAGAACTCTGATCTACCAAGTTCAGGAGTGAAAATGATAGCAGCTGTTTGAAGGTGTTAGGAGTTTACACAGATAAGAAGGGAGTTTAACCAGTATGGCTAACTACATAAAAATATACCAGTGCTGTTGTCTCCTAAAGGCCAGGAAACCAGATTATAAAGTAGTGATGTTTACTGGGCAAAGAGTTTGATATGAAATGTAAAGAACTGTGATGCAAAGAGTCTAGAAAATGATGTGCAGAGGAGGCAGCAACATGCATGCAGCCTGTACAAGTGTTTTTCCTAACTGATCAATTAAAACAGAATAAAAACCCAGTGTAACCTTCAGCCTTTTCACAAAGTGCTCAGTATCCACACTAAGGAAAGTCTATCATCCATCCAGATATTTGTAGGATGATACTCTATAAGTAAAGTCTCCTAGCGAATGAACACATCTGGAGCTCAGTCAACTGAGTAAAGTCTGTTGTGATCTGCATAAAGGTGTGCTTTAGCTATAGAGACATTCTTCCCACTGTTATTAATAAAAATAGAAAATAAAATCTTAAAACTGAACCTTGGGGAACTCCTTTTTAAAAATCTTCAAAAACCTTGATCTTTATCAACATTCCGAGTTCTCTCCCAAATCTGAAAGGTCCCCAGCCTTTGATAAGGGGAAAACAGGCTTCTTTCCAGATTTTAAAGACGACATCAGTCTGAGGACTCCGATTTAAAATATGAGTAATAGACTAAGTAATGAAATCAGATGCAAGCTTTAAAGATAAGTATTCAGACTGTCAGGTGTCCAGAGGACTTTTTTTGGATAAATGGATTTCAAAGCTTTACAGGCCGCCACAGTGGAAACAGGAATAGAGACAAATGAGTTCTTTGATAAAGCAGCGTATGCAAGATTGAAAATACAGCATTCAAATTACAACACAGAGACTCTACTACATTTGCATTAAAAACAGAACCAGCTGACATAAAATGTTCATTAAAATGCCCGACAATGTCAGCTTTACTTTTAACTTCAGCCGAGCACATTAATACATGTTCAGGCAGGACTGATGTGGAACTGGAACATGACAGAGATTATTAAGATTCACTGAAATAGATATTATGGATGGATGGATGGATGGATGGATGTATGGATGGATGGATGGATGTCCAATCAGAGGTGGATTTGTGGATGTTGACCCTGGAGGTTTTGCTTTCCATGATCGGGTTAAATAGTTCTACTTTGAGCCTCCTAAACCTCATTACAGGCGCGTGCTTATCGCATGTCATCATGAAAGCATCCTCCTCCCATGCACACTGAACATCATGTGTTACATTAACTCTGCCAACTCTATCGTAACTTTAAAGCCAGAACTTTCTCCGTGGGTTACCGCGGGTGTGTTCAAACAGAAGATTCAGCACAACAGTACAGTCCTGTTGTGAGAAACAGAACCAAAGCCTTCACTTAGTTGCGAGATAAAAGTGTGTGCGTGATGAGAGAGAGCGAGAGGGAAGACTAATGCTTTAATTCTTAATTAACAGATCGTAAATCGACACCCGGGCAGAAGTAAACCAACTGTAGCTGCAGTCTAATTAAAACTTTGATTGTAATCTCATTCCAATTATCCTGAAGTAATCCAATCCGGTTCTTGGGCTCAGATTGGGTGCATCAAGCCTCCCCTCAGAGTTTAGAAAGTGAAGTCTGAGAGAAAATAAAGACATTTCACTTGGAATAAAGCTCATATTTCTGCCGTATCTTGTACACACAAACATATCAATCCCAGGCGACATGATTCATCATTTACACACTACGAATCATCAGCATGTAAAGTTTGAAAACTATTTCCTGATTTTATTTCCAAAAGAAGCTTTCGCATAAAGAGCGATGCCTTCAATTCTTGCTGTACTTGCTGGTTATAGTGCACTGCTGTAGCCGTACAGGTGCTGTAACAGCACTTACAGCGAGGCACTGAGCTTGTCCCAGCAGTTTACAAAGAGGAGGAACAGCCTCAAGTCAAATGTCCTGTGGCTGCTGTCAGTGGGAAAGCTGACATGTTTGGTTTCTCTGCATTGGAAATACCGAACATCAGTCTCAAACCAAAATCTGACGAGCTCGGCTGAAGTGGTGGATGCACGGTGGCCAGAAAAGTTAAAGCATCCCACAGTGCATGCTTTCACTGTGGGATTAAAACTAATCCTAACAACAGGTACACAACATGACTGTGATGTTGTTGAGGTTGGAAAAGCCAAGTGGAAATGAAATGGTAACTCCACCAGTAGATATTTCATATTCTAGGTCTCTAACAGTCATGAATTTATAAGAGGTAGCCTTGCTGTGTGGAATCATGTTTGTCACTAATTGGCTGACTTGGAACACAAAAGAGTTGCTTTCTGACTGTTGGGCTCCAAGCAGTGTCTGGCTCATTTTTGTGTTATTTTTCCATTTCTTTCTATCTCTTTTTTCTTCTTCTTCTTTTTTTAAATAATTAAACATCTGTGGCCACTGCATTGTGGGCAGCAGCACAGCAAACAATGTTTGGGAAATGGCAAGCTAGGTTCAATCAGTTCTCAAGTGAAGACTCTTCAGATCCCAGCAGGCCTGGGGGCACAACATCACAGCTGTCCCCTGTGCTGTTATTCACTTGTCATGCCATGCCGAATCATCTGGTCCCAGCCTGAGACGTTTCAAGCAGAGGAAAGGTTTCCAGCAGCCACTGGCCCATCTGTGTGCCTCTCCTATGTTCTTCCTAGTCGGCCTGGAAAGTGACAACGTTGTGACACCCACGTCGCATGAACAAAGACACTCTTAACCCTCAGGATGTCAAGAATGATAGCGACACATGATGTGCCAGTTATGTGAAAATAACTGGTCAAGTGGGTAACCCCGTGGATCAACTGTCTAAAAATATACGCGTGGATAAATAGTGAGCGCGCAGCACCATAAATAACGGCAATTCAAAGCACATTAAGCTGCAGTGAGTGTAACCAGTGGGCTTAACTCATTTCCCCAGTACACGAAGCCCCACTAAACCACGAGGCGCTGCACTATTAAAAGACATCTGTCTACATGCTGGAGAGACTGCGCACCTCCTTTTGTTTATCTCTATTTTGAATCAGCCTTAAATGAAGTGAAAAAAGTATATAAACCCAGCCCGAGAAAAAGCAGTCAGCTACTTAATGTTTAACGTGATGAATATAAAACGAAGGGGCCCAGCAGGTTATCCAGCATTCCCACGAATGTAACACTGTGTAGTCACAGTGTCATCAAGTGCGTCTACACGGAGACGCGCGCCGGTAACGTGGAATAACGCTGATCCCTCCACCGCAGCTGGCCCCATCGGGCAGATAATTGGCTTCGATTTTTCAGCCACTAGCTGCATACATTTGGATATTGATGAGAATAAATTTGCTGCAGCTCCTTCATGCCTTCATGCTTTAAGATATGCAGTTAATATTGATGCCGCCGTGTGTTGTTTGAAAACAAGTGTGCCAACATATGCTAAGTAATGCACTCATTAGCTTAGTTAATGACCTCATCAGCATAACTGGTTATGCTTCAGTGTGTGATGGTGAGCGTGGCAGGATACTGGGCAGCTCAAGTGCCTCTTACCTCTTGTGCACAAACAAAGCACAGCTGTGAGCTTTGCTAATATGAAAGAAACCAAGTGCTCAAAGGACATCAGGACTGCTGCATCATCTTGTTGCTATGCAACCATCTAATTAGTCTTTGGTAGCTATCCTGAAGAATCAAAGTGGTATAATGTTGAGAATAAGAATGGCTTATGGATGGAAGTGGGCACATGTTGCCCTCACTTTGAGAACACAGCGTGGGGAGTTTTCTCGTCTTTTCCACTGATGGAGAGCAGTCAAACAGTGCGCCAGGTGATCAGTGATTAGCACCTTAAGCCCTCCCTCCTTGTTAAGCTAATCAGTGAAACTACCTGGAAAAAAGTCTCAGATCCTTTTAAAAAAAAAAAACCCATAAGCAATCATGAGCACCAATCATGATCACAAAGGTATCTCAAACTGTCATTACCATCATCCCCAGATCCCGCCTCATCAGAACGTGTTTGTTCCTCTGTCAGGACATATTTTCCTGGCCTTGATGAAGGGATGGCAGAAAAAGTTTACTTTCTCCCCTTGGAACCATTTTCAAAACTTCCCAAAACATTTTACATGAATGCAAATTTACCTGAGCTGGGAAGGTTATTAAAAGGATGCAAATGATAAGACTTCACAGTAATATCCTTTCAGGGAGTAGTGGGTAGTTATTCTCATAGGGAGAGTTCAACATTTTGGGATGCTTGTTTATTTTCTTCCCAAGAGTGAGATGAGATCAATGCCACTTTCATGAATGCGTCAAGTGAAGCAGCCGCTAGGAAGTGATTAGCTTGGTCCAGTGGACACACTTCACATGGATCCATTTAGTCCTGTTTATCAGGAAAGTTCCAGCTCACAAGTCTAACCTAAAACCATAAATAATAACTTTCTTGTCTTAAAAAACCCAAAACAAACAAGCATAGATGCTAACTAACATGTTAGTTAGCAGATTGCAGTTTTAGCTTTCTCCAAACTAGCTTTTTGACACCAGATTTTGCATCACCTGACTTTCTCTGCTCCTCATTACTTTAAACACAGGATTTTTTACAGGTCAGCTTATAGCTACAGCTTATAGCTAGCGTTCACTTTTATAATAAGGCCTTTCAGCTGCTCCTTGAAGATGCTGCATTAATAAAAGAAAAAAAGAGATCGACCTCTACACAGAGAAAAACCCTTCACTTTCCACTTGAATGCAAGTCTTCCACTGGAGTGCACCAATGCCTTCCTTCATTGTGCTCCTACCTGATACTGTGATGATGTTCGTGATTGAAACATGCATTTTATTATGATTTAGCATCTTATTTTGAATGTTGAAATCTGAATCTGCTGCCCTGCAAATCACCACTGCAACAAATTTGCATTTCAAACAAGTGCGCACGAGTTCAGCGGAGATGCTACACAAGAAGAGCTGCAGCACAATACTTAGAGAGCATTTCAGAGAAATGAAAGGGAAAGGCTTCTTGGAAAGAATTTAATTGGCATTTTATCATAATAAAGGAGATATAAACAGAACCTATCTTGTAAAAACTATCTGAATACAAATTTGAAAGGCACACATGTCAAATGATCCCGCCTCAGTGTGTAACACGGAGATGAACTCTGCACCTTACGAATGAGATAATTATTAAATGGTATGCATTCCAAGTAGCGCACGTTTTTATAGAAATACACTGATGCAAATGAAGTAAGACCTGATAAGACCTTCACTGTGAAGCAGCGCAGAATTCAAATGATGGCTTCAAAGCGACTAGACTGCCCTTTGTAAAGAGCTAAAGAGGGGAGAAGAGGTGACAGTGGATAATAACTTGATGTATGATGCTTCTGCTGCGAGCTTTAAATGTCTTATCTAAATTCATACACAATGCTTCTCCTCGGCCATGTCGCGTTTATCATTTTCGTTGCACCACCTGGCAGATAATGGACAAAAGAAGATCAATAAGTAAAAAAATGTTATTGAATGAACACTGATGAATGCTTTCTATTCTCGCGCATACTGGAGGTCTCGAGCCCTATTCAGAGCCCTGTTCAAAGCCCTATTCAGAGGGCACACGCAGCATTAAATAAATTGCTGCTCACTGGATTAGAAAAAAAAAACAGATGTAATGTACAAAAGAATACAATACATCTGTAAAATAAAACTACAGTCAAACACATGAATGCGCCTGTATTAGAAAGGTGTGAAAAAGCTAAGTGCATGAATGTCACTGGAAAACAAGGGCGTGCAGTTTGTTTGACGCGAGGTTTTCGCAGCGTTAATGTGAAAGCAACGTATTAAAACAAGATTCGTAGTCATTACAACAAGATTACAACAAGCTGCTGCTGCGCTGACTGACATGCTGCAGGGAAGTGCTTTTCAGTCCGGCAGGAGAGGGAGAACAGCTGGGTGTTGTGGTCACAAAAGTGCACAAAAACTAAGACCCGGCTGAAGACGCGTCACTGTGCTTTGTTTTATTTGTTTCATTAAAAAAAAAAAGACCACAGGCTGGAATAAAGAGAGACGTAATG
>VOQJ01030967.1:2072-22284 GCA_015052665.1 Apistogramma diplotaenia
TGTCACAAAGCTCAAATCATCTCAAACTGGGTTCTTGAACATGACAGTGAACTCACTGCCATGTTCAAGAAACCAGTTTGAGATGATTGGACATGGTGTGTTATCCTACTGGAGGCAGCCATCAGAAGATGGGACGCTGTGGTCATAAAGGGGTGGACATGGTCAGCAACAATACTCAGGGAGGCTGCGGTGTTGAAACCACACTCAGTTGGGGCCAAAAGTGTGGCAAGAAAACAACACTTTTGCACTCCTACCATTAGCTTGAACCATCTAAGGCAGGATGGATCCATGCTTTCATGTTGTTTACACCTAATTCCAACTCATCAGACCAGGAAACATCTGCTGTACAATTTTGGTGAGTCTGTGTGACTTGTAGTTTCAGTTTCCTATTCTTAGCTGACAGGAGTGCACCCTTCTGCTGCTGTAGTCCATCTGCTTCAACTGTCAATGTGTTGTGCGTTCGGAGCTGCTCCTCTGCCTTGATTTAGTTGTTATTTGAGTTACTGTTGCTTTCCCATCAGCTTGAAGCAATCTGGGCATTGTCCTCTGACCTCTGGCATAAACGAGTCACTGTCACCCAGAGAGCTGCTGCTCACTGGATATTTTCTGACCATTCTCTGTAAACCATAGAGATGATTGAGCAGGAAAATCCCATCAGATCAGCAGTTCCTGAATTATTCAGACCAGCCCGTCTGTTACCAACAACCATGGCACATCAAAATTGTTTAAATCACCTTTCTTCCCCAATTCTGCTCAGTATGAACTTCAGCAGGTCAACCATTTCCACATCTCTAAATGAGTTGCTGCCGTATGATTGGCTAGTTGTGCCACCCATGACAGCGATAACTATAAGAAAGCTTTCGTGATAAGTGGCGATGTCTTTGGCCCACTCTTCTTTGCAGAATTGTTTTGCAGAAGACTCTCTGAGGACATGCCAGAGCGTCTCAATCTGATTTAACTGCAGGCTTTCACTCGGCCACTCCAAAACCTGCATTTTGTTTTCTTGAGCCATTCAGAGGTGGACTTGCTGATGTATTTCAGATCATTATGCATAGCCCAAGTGTCTTTGAACTTGAGGGGATGAGCTAATGGGTGGTCATTCTCCTTCAGGATTTTCTGGTAGAGAGCAGAATTCATGGATACTTCAGTTACGGCAAGTCATGCAGGTCCTGAAGCAGCAAAGCAGCCCTCAAACCTTCCAGAAAGATCAGCTTTTGTTTCGTCAGTCCACAGAACGATTTCCCAAAAGTCTCGGGGATCGTCAGGATGCTTTTTTTGCCAAATGTGAGACGAGCCTTTGTGTTCTTTTTGGTCAGCAGTGGTTTTCTCCTTGGAACGCGTGATCTCTTGGATGAGTTGTTGATACGCTATTAGAGTAATTTTGGAAGGCCGGCCAATCCTGGGAAGCTTCACACTTTTCTAAGTTTTCTCCTTTTGTAGATAATGGTTCTCACTGTGGTTCACTGGAGTCCCAAAGGCTTAGAAATGGCTTTGTACCCCTTTCCAAACAGATGGATGTCAATGACTTTGTCTTTTATTGGGGGTGTATGATTTTGGCTTAGCATCACAGGTGAGTGTATTGGGAAAGGTATTCTCTTCAGAGAATGAGGAAGAGAAGGAAGAGGAAGTCCTTTCTCTTATCAGCCAAAAAACAAACAAACCACTAAATGACAGTGAAGCAGATGAACAGACAAAATCAACTGAACATTTCAACCTTTATCTCGAGTTAAAGATTGATTTTTGACCTGACAATTCATGTTGGAATTCATAGAATTTAGCAGGTGTTTATTTGTAAATTTGGTCAACAGTTTCTCAGAAATAGCAGTTAATGAGGGTCGGATATAAGTGGTGCGCTTATTGCTTATTTTGTCATTTACAATAAATAGAGCAAAGCAATCTATGACCCTGAATCAGGCACTTTCTGAAAGCACCTCTGCATGAAGAATGCAGCTAGTCAGAAAGCTTTAGCAGACAGAGGGAAAGTGAGACAGGCATTCCTGCTGCTGAGCTGCAGACGGTCTAATCCTCTCGGCTTACCTGGAGCGACTCCATCTACAGGGAATCTGACAGGGGGTGGAACTTTTTAAAAACTTCTGCAAATCCTGTTGGCTCCACACTGTACCCTTTGTCACAAGATCAATCCATGTGGTGAGCTGCAATTTGGATGCATCTGTTAATGGAATTCTGTGCAAACAGAAAGCACAAGTGTGATAATGTTGACGAGAGTGTTTGTGCTGAGGTAGAAAACTCATGTGGACCAGTCTGTATAAATCAATATGTAGCCGTGCTTTAGGCACCTTCTAACATTTCTTTGTTATTGTTTTTGGTAAAA
Organism: Apistogramma diplotaenia; assembly: GCA_015052665.1. Lineage (NCBI taxonomy): Eukaryota > Metazoa > Chordata > Actinopteri > Cichliformes > Cichlidae > Apistogramma > Apistogramma diplotaenia. Next base: position 4,405 of record VOQJ01030967.1, read on the forward strand.
ACAGAGAAAACAGTAACAAAAGATCTGAATTCTCAGACAGCTCAATAACAGAAGTAGTTAAAGTTATACATTTTATTATACATTTCAGACACCTTAGATACTTTGTAACACTGATACACTGAGGGGGAAGATGCTGATGTTGATAAAATGCTGATTTTACTACACAGCATTGCCAGACGTTTCGCTTGTCTGCTTTCACACACATATGAACTTGAGTGACATTCCATTCTTAATCCATAGGATTTAATAAGGTGCTGGCCCACCCATGATTATGGGAACTGTTGGCCATTCTTCTAGAAGTGCATCTGTGAGGTCAGACACTGATGGAGGAGAAGGCCTGGATCACAGCCTCCACTCTAATTCATCCCAAACGTGTTCTGCCGGGTTGAGGTCAGGACTCTGTGCAGGCCAGTCAAGTTCTTCCACATCAAACTCACTCATCCATGTCTTTATGGACCTGCTTTGTGCACTGGTGTTGGAACAGGAAGGAATCATCCCCAAACTGTTCCCACAAAGTTGGGAGCATGAAATTGTCCAAATGGCTTAGTATGCTGAAGCATTAAGAGTTCAACAAACTCCTGGCAACCACCAAACTCATACTCGTCCATTGGATTGCCAAACGGAGAAACGTGGTTTATCACTCCAGAGAACATGTCTCCACTGCTCTAGAGTCTAGTGGTAGCGTACACCACTGTATCCTATGCGTTGCAATGTGTGATGTAACGCATGGATGCAGCTACTCGGCCATGGAACCCCGTTCAATGGAGCTCTCTACACACTGTTCTTGAGCTATTCTGAAGGCCACATGAAGTTTCGAGGTCTGTAGGGATTGATTCAGAAAGTTGGGGACCTCTGTACACTATGCACTTCAGCATCCACTGATGAGGAAATTTCATGACTGGACTTGCTGCTTGGGTTGCATCCTGTCATGGTACCATGCTGGAATTCACTGAGCTCCTTCGCAGAAGCCATTTGCATGCCTAGGTGCTTGGTTTTATACAACTGTGGCTATAGAAGTGAGTGAAACACCTGAATTCAATGATTTGGATGGGTGAGTGAATACTTTAGTCAATATATGGCACAACTTCCACTTTAGTATTTCTGTTACAGTTATCTCTTCCTAAACCCTGGGACTGAATTAAAGCCTAAATTACACAGTCCTAGAGTCCACTAGGTAACCCCTTGGCAACCTTCAGCCGCTGGGGAAAAGGTTGTGTTCCTCGACTAGTTGGTGGCTGTATGTTGCTGGCAATCTCTGGGAGAAATCACTTTATTCTTCCATAACAACTGCATGGGTAAGGATTAAAAAATGAACAACCCAACAAACAACAAACCTCATCCATTTGAACTTTGTTATGGCAAAAAATTAGGGGCGTGGCTTTTTTGAATGAAAGATATCCCTGTCTCTTAATCCACTTCTGGTATTTTATTTATTTTTGGTCTTTATTGGCTAGTGCCACAGTGAAGACTACACAGGAAAGTAGGAGAATGAACAGGGGGACACATGCAGCAAATAGCTGCAGCTTGGACTCAAATACGGGTCTCTGACTTTCAGCCTTAAGCCACATGGTCACCTGCAGATACTGTCAGCTTATCTGGCATCCCACTTCTAATATTTATTGGCCTGTTACTTACCACTGATTAGCTGGCATCTGCAAGTGTGCATTGTACTCATACAGGTTATTGATGCAGCTTGCTAGCATTAGCTAAAATTATCATTCCACCCCACCCCCGCCGTTCAAATATATGGTCACTTATGGCTCAAGAAAGACCAAAAAGAAGAAATAAACTAGCATAAGCTAGAATGCTAATGTAGAGTCCTTAAAATTGTGGAGCCCAAAACTAATGTCAGTGACATCACATTAACCATGGCCATCTTGCATATACAGTCTGTTAACCTAACCAAACATCCATCCAGTTCTCCTCATCCAGTTCAGGTTCACAGGGGAGCTGAAGTAGGGTGAGAGGCTGGGTACACCCTGGATGGGTCGCCAATCTGCTGCAGGGTGAACAGAGACAGATAACCATTCACCCTCACATTTACACCTACGATTGATTTAGAATCACAAACTCCCCTAACATGAGGAAGCCAGAGTACCCAGGCAGGGGAGCAGTTAAACAAGGGCTATACTAAAAAGACATTATGATGCATGACTGGTGGAAGGCTGATAGTTTAAACACAGCCTGTTATTTATGCCTACAGAGCCAACACAAAAACTGACAGCTTGCTAACAGCAGCTTGGAGAGAGATGAGGCTGATCGAGAAAGTGGAGGCTGCTCTGAATATTCAAGTAGGAAAGTTAGCTGCCCAAGACTGGAGGATGCAAAAATTGTCTCTATGGCATCAGTGTTAGAGAAGCAGACACACCAGCAGGAAGTGGGTGAATGCATGACAGTCAGACAGGAAGTCATATTTAGCTCCACTCCATGGCTGAGTCACAGCTTAGTCTCACTGTTGGATAGCTGGAGATGCTCCATCTCAAATGCTCGTGTTTATTCATGCACACAGGGGAATGGCGATTGAGTGGCAGTCAGTGAATGAACTAAATAGGGAGACTGTTGGAAAAATAAACAGAGGCTGAATGACCGAAGGCAACAGACTGTTGGAAAGATGGAGAGATAAAAGGACAGGTGGGGAAAACAGGCAGGTTAGTCAGTGAGTAAAGGAGACAGGCGGAAAGAGTAAAGGCTTTTTCTTAACCCTTTCATGCATGGAGGTCACTACAGTGGACAGTTACTCAAAAACTGTTCTCTTGTATATGCATGTTTTGTTGTTATAGTTGCATATCAGCCAACACAGTGGATACACTGATACCTATTGGCCAGTCATGGGAAGTTGTTTTTGTTGTTTTATTTGTTATTTGAATGTAATTAACAGGATCAGGATTAGGCTGTGGTAGCAGCAGTGACAGCGGATCCGAGGATTCTGTATAATTTTCTGTTACTGGTGCATTAAACACATTTCTCTGGTTCATAAGCACATGTCCCACTGGGTGGACATGCTTGTAACTCTGTGAACAATAGCTTCATAAACAAAATTTCATGCCTAAAGAGGAAAAAAAACACTCAGGGGAAAAAAGACTTGACTGAGGTTCTCAGTCAGTGCTTTGGAAAAGACTTGAGTTTATGTACCTTTTTTTTTTTAAATCATTAGTTAGTAAAGACGATCGAGGGACACGGTTGAAAGCTCCAGACAGAGCTGCTCGCTGAACTCTGACTTTGGAGTATTTTAATCACAATTTAGTATTTCCAGTCAAAAAGGTCACATCAGCATATGTCATCTGTAAAAGTGAAGACACCTGAGGTAAAGTTTCCCCCAAGTAAGTGCAGCAGCAGTCTGCTACATTACACGAGGTAAAAAAGAAAAAAGAGAGTGCAGTCAGGGTGGAGTGGGTGGAGACGAGTTTCAGGGGTGATTTGCAACAGACTGACAAGAGCAAGCGTGAAAGGGGAGGTTTACAAGATGTTAGTGAGACCTGCTGTGATGTATGGCTTGGAGACAGAGGCTCACTGACAAAAAGACAGGTGGCAGAGCTGAAGATGCTGAGAATGGACAATATTAGAAATGACTACATCAGACAGACAGCTCAGGTTGAACAGTTTGGAGATAAAATTAGAGAGGCAAGACTAAGAGGGTTTGTGGTTTGTGATAGTGGATTTATTGAAGCTGCCAGGCAGGAGGAAAAGAGGAAGACCTCAGAGAAGATTTGTGTATGTGCTGAAGGAGGACACACAGAGGGTTGATGTGACAGAGGAGGATGCTACGGATAGGGTGGGACGGAGGAAGATACTTCACTGTGGCGACCAATAGAGGGTTAAAGAAGAAGAAGAAATAGTTTTTATGCAGTGTCAAGATGTCACTGCATTACTCAGAGAAACATAGTTTTGTTCTGATGGCAAGCAGGTTATAACCTAATTAAGTGGCTTTACCGAGATACAGCACAGCGACTGAACACAAAATGATGCTGTTGAGAAACAGCAGATTATATTATAAAACCCCTGGAAGAGAGACCTGCAATGAGAAGGAAAGCAGTCACATGATGTCGGCACCAAATTTCTGTCCCTTTCGTATGAATTTAATACACTGTATGCTGTGGACCAGTTAGGCCACTACACATTTTGCTGACACTGCGCTAACATATGCCTTTAAAAACGATTTTAAAACTTGTTGCCTGTTAACATAACAAAGAAACCAGCATTTCTCAGGAGAAACCAATCCCCTGCCTAGTTATTGAAGCCATGTTTCTCATCAAGGAAAGTCAATAAAGCAGCTCCACGGAGAAAGCCAGTGTAACATGGAGCATGTTTTATAGCTTAGACGCTGTAATATAATTATCAGATACCAGGGATTTCATTGAACATGTTACGCAATAATGTTTGTGCTTTACTAAACAGTAATTAAGCATAGCATTACTTCAGGTAGAGCCTCCTTTATTCTGGTCCATCAGCCACTGATCTCAGTGCCATGCTATCAATGGACTGGTACACATATAGTGCTTTTCCACTCTAACTCCACTCAAAGCATCTTCTTACCACAAAACTCATTCACCCAATCAACACATATTCGTACAAACCCATTTTTCTATGCTTAAGCATCGAGCCTAACATTCACACATGCTCATGTTTTTTATTTTTTTGGAAGCACGATGATAATGGCAGAAATGGACATCATGAAGCTTCAAAATCTACTTAACTTTTTATGCTGTGACTTCATCAAGACACTGTCGTTGACACTGATGCCTAAAACAGAGCCGTGACACCAACTATTAATCATGTTAGATGGAATTAATAATCCTGCACTGAATTCAACTGTTCTTTAATCGTGGACAGAAATTGCATCATTGGTACTGCCTTGTTACTCTTTTGTTAAAGTTTGCTTTTGGTAACTGTGACACTTTTTTATTGATTCAGTTTTATTGATTTGCTGTTTTGACTTACTGGGGTTTTTTTTTTTCGTATCCCAGTCTTCTCCTTGAGGACTCCTTCATCGCACATAATTTTGTTGTTGGACATAAATTTTAGCAGCAGCCTGCCTCCAATATGACTGTTGCTCTAAAACGCAGCTGATGTCTTAATGGAAGCCTGAGCGAGTTATACAGACGGGTGAGAAACAGCACTGCATGTCATTGAGGTAATCAAGTAGGTGTCTGCTGCCACCAATAACTCATGGGGTTCATGTTCTCACAGAAAAGAGTCAGGGGGACAGGAAGTAGACTACAACAAGAGCAACAGGCTTCTCTGTCATGTATGTTGTAAGCCAGTCTGGATTAAAATGGAACGCGCATGCATGAGGCATTGATGAAACTGAAGCTGTTAAGTCTCCACTTGTTCGGCTGAGATGCACTCATCAAGTGTTGCTTATGTCATTTATCACAAACATGTTGAGTCAGAAGCATCATTAGTGGCTCAAATTAACAACAATTATGCGTCAGGAAATAGAGAAGAGTGCAAACATAAAATAGACATCTCTAAGTACCAGCTTCAGGCAACTCCGTACCTTTAAATGCTTTTCCTGTATCATATTTTAGAGTAACCATCAATGTTAAAGGGGGGGAAACAACTTGGTTAGAATTCTTTGTGTATTTTTTTTCTATGGCACCTTTGATTTAGACAGTACAGATGTTTTGTATTGAATTCATTCAGCTTATAGTGAGAAATGCTCAGGAGGTTGCCTTGAACATTTCTACATAGCTAAATGCAGCGTTGTTGCTCCGTGATTGGCTGATTGAGCAGGTGCCCCTATTGAAAAGCTCAGTGAGTGCAGACGAATTAAGATTTCATTTATTATTCTTGGAGAAAATCCTACTACATGTTGTCAAGGTTACTATCAGTATTACTAATCTTTATATAAAGTGACAAAGGTGCATCAGTTAGAGCTGCTGTATGTTTCGAACAACTTTCATTTAGGCTTATCCAACAAATATGATTTGTAGAAAGTTAAAAAGTTAAATTTCACTGGGCACATCTCTAAAATGGCTACATGTGAATACAAATTATAGGGTTTATATGAGAGCTGTATCCTCCATTGGTTTGTGGACAAGTGGTATAAAGCCACAACTTTATCATTGTGGCCATTGTCATCTAGAATTTTTAGACCCAAAAGCGGCCATATTTATACAAGTTATTATCTAATTCTAGCGAGCTTAGTTGGACATATTCACAAACAAAGATGTTAGCTAATTGTTAGTAAGTAATAAACAAAGAACTGTTATAGTATTATTCACCAAAGACAGGCTGTTAGCACAGCTAATAACACTGCATATGATGTTATTTATCAGGAAAACAATGCTCCATAAGGTCAGACTGATTTCACTAACTGCTGGCATCATACTTCATAACTTGAAGTTTTAATACAATTTAAGTGGGTGTACTGTTAAATAAACTGGTTGTACAGTGGTCTAGTGTTATAAATTGATTATAGGGAGCAAAGCTGTTGTTCAAATCAGGCTATAAATGTGTTATTTTAACGGCTGAAGTTGGGCATTTTTGCATGGAGGTCTATGGGGATTGACTAACTTTTGGAGTCAGCCTCAAGTGGCCATTATGGGAACTGCAGTTTCCACATTTTCTTTATTTTTGAGCTCTGAAGATTGGCTCCTGGTGTAAATAGTGGATTGTGATTAACAGTGCGTCTCACTAAAATTGCATTTTAACCAGAGTGAGTTTAACAGAACCAGTAAATCATGTTTGTCTTAACGATCCGGAAAGATGTGAGTGGAAAACACTGCAGCCTTTTAAGAGGGACTTCAAATCACATCGAGTGTTCTGCCTTCACATCTCTATATCTCAAGAGTCATCATCTAATACTTTATTGCCATGTCAACAACATGATTTGATTTATTGTTTTATTGAATTTAGGGCGTGTCAGGTAAAATTAGTCTTGCCTTCCTTCTGCTGACCTTCCTGTTTCTGTCTTCCTCCTGCAGGTGAAGGGGGAGGATTGAAATTCCACGGTGTTGACCTTCTCCAGCACTCTCCGTCCCCTTCACCCTCTCCAGGGGACCCCTTCCCCCACCAGCCCCACTCCCTGGAGCCTGTTACCGACACACCACACCAGAATCTTCCACTGAGGAAGACACACTCCGACCTCGACACAACCTTACCTGCAGGTGTGTATGTGACCATAACGGGGAGCTCTTTACCCTCCCTCCTTGGTGCAGATCTTATTACTCCTCACATAAAGTGTTCCTCACTTTCAAAGAGAAGAGAGGGAGAAAAGAAAGGATCCGTTAATCTCAGAATGAAATTCCCATGCTCATGAACTTCTCTTCGTCAGATAAAACTATAGTATTGTGTTAGTAGCACTGAACTTTTCGTGACTGTGGAAGTAGTAGTATTTTTCTGCACACTATAAATACTAGGAAACGGCAGACTTAATGTTAAGGCAGCAAACCTTGTTTGATTTAACTTAAGTTTTTAGTTAGACGATAATGAAAAATATATATTTGGGGATTTTTTTGTGATTGATTAGGAATTTACATTCTTTCTTTTTTTTATATATATATATATTTTTGCCTCCTTTGTTGTTAGGGCCTGTCACACAGACCTAGAGACTGCTGGCCTCTGGCAAACCCCAGTTGCTTGGGAAGTGTATACTCCCAGACTGGTTGATGAGTGGTTGCTGGAGCTTGCAAGGTGCAGTTGGTTGCAAAAACCTCCTAGCAGATTGCTGCTTTGATAGTTTGCTTGGAAGATGGTGACTTTGAAAGTTGAAAAAATGTGATATAAACCAGAAATGGAGAATTTTCACCTTCAAAGAAAAACTCAGCACACTGGATGTGATACAACCAGTGGTTGCTAGGGAAAGATGTCTATTCCTTGACTGCTTGGCATTGGTTCCTGGAGGTTGCTGGAGGAAATCAATTTTTCTTCTGATTACTTTGTTTGCTTGCAGATTGACACGGTTGCCAGTAGTTTTTCATGTTTGTCTGCAAAACCTCACCAACTAGTAGGAGACCAGTTGGAGAATATACATTTTTCCAAGTGACTGGTGGTTACTGTGGGGTTTGTCTCAATGTCTTAGTAGCCTACAACACCAACAGAGAGTAACACTAGCTAATGCTTTAAAAAAACTACCAGTTTTACTGCATTAAAACCCAAAGGAGAGCTAACTAAGACTTGTTCAACATTAGCTTGCTTGCTGGATTGCTAATACCACTAATAGCAAAATACCATCTGAGTCAAAATACTATTTAATGTTATCTGCCTATCCAGTATAATATTTCTAATTTTAGGCTGTAATAAATAATGTAAGGCTATGAAGCAAACGTGCATGTCTAATGATTGCTTTCTGCAGTACTGGCCAAGAGTGATACAAGGCAAGTAGTCAAATATTTATCCACCAAATGTTTAATTATACAAAGAAAATAACACAAACTAATGCTAAGTTAATAATTTCTTTCCCTTAGATTTGCAATAATCAGTTTTTCCCAGAGAAAAACAAACATGCCTTTAGCCAGGATCTTTTCATGTCTTACTGGTTTATTTACCACATTGGGGACATTCAATCACAGGCTGTGGAGGGTTCATGTAAACAGCTTAATCTGAATGAGGCCATAATTGGAGGCACAAAAAACAGAAAATCTAAATACAGCAGACTGTATTAAGACTGAAGATTAGTTTATACTGTATTTTTCTAATTTGTTTCAAGGCCATGACTGTTTGCAGTCATTCAGTGACTTGATTATATTGCAGGCTGAATATCTGTGGTTGAGAATATGTGATAAATTAAGGGGGAAACTGATCCTTCGAACCCTGCAGTGGGTGAATTTAGTAGGTCTGTTTCTGTGGAGGGCATTTGGCTGGCATGATTTGGTAACCTGTCACACCAGATAATTTGTTACAGAACAATCTGGGAAGTTATTCTTGCAAAATAGCAGATGCTTAAAAAAAAACATCTGTCTATCAACTTCAGGGGAAGTTAATAAATCAAACTCTTGCCAGATCCACTTCAGGGAAGATGAAAAACACCTTTACACATCAGTCAGTTAGGAAATAATATCCAGTTCTGATTTAAGTTATAATTTTAGCATTTCATCTCTAAGAACCTCAGCTAAAAATGTCCATAGATGCTTATTGGTTCTGTTTTTATACCATAGCTAGTTTGAAACATGGCAAGGTGGATTCTAATCAGGACCTTGTGCCCTGCAAAGCAAATGTTTTCTATCAACTCCCACTTTTAGAAAAAAGGGTCTATACAGTACAAATAAATAAGGCAATCTTTTGAGTCCGACTTTAGGTACAGTACTTTATTCTAACTATAAAAGACACAACCTGCCATGACAACATCATTTCCTTAAAGGGCAGCTAGCGATGCATAGGAGCTGTGAAGTACCTTTTATTTTTCAGTGGGATTTCAATGTGTCTACTGTCAGTCAAATTTGCTGTGATTAGTGTTGTAATATTGATTCTCCGTCCCTTTCTCCTTTACAGGAAACAGTTTGGGGCAGCCAGCCCCACATCAGCTTCACCCAGAAACTATGGACCATTCTGGGCTTCTCTGCTCAAATACACCCACTGCTTCCTGGAACGGACCTAAGGGTTCCACCTTTTCTCCCGGAGCGTGGAACGAGCCTTACAATTACAGTAAGAACAAAGGCCCAACAGTGCCACCCAAACAGCACAGTATCATCGGAGGAGGGACACAGGAGGGGGTGATGTTGGTGAGCTCAGGACATTCAAGCTCATTCAAGACTGTGACAGACCCTTCTCGGAGAGCATTGAATAACGTGGATATGGGGAAGCGGAGTGAGACAGAAGGGGCTGCAGCGGATGGCGGGAGAGGAGGAGGAGGAGGAGGAGGAGGAGGAGGGGAAGCAGTGAGAGGGCGGGAGAGGTCGGCACGTTCCATAGCAGCGCAGAACGCTTTCAAGTTTCGGGAGCGTTCCCTTTCCACACCCACAGATTCTGGCTCCTTTTGTTTTACAGAGGGTGGCATAAGTCAGCTGGATGGTAATATAATAGCTACAGGAAATGGGAATACTTTGGACCACCAACAGGAGCATCACAACTTCCTTGGCTTAGGTGAGAACTACGCCCTTCTCTACCCTAGAGGGAGCTCAGAAGACAGCGCAAGTACGACTGACACAATTTCTGTCACAGCTTCAGACTACAGCACAGAAGGCCGTCTGCGCCTACGCTCCCGCTCCATCTCCCTTAAAAAATCCAAACGAAAGCCGCCACCACCTGTGAGGAGCGTCTCTCTCATGAAAAACCTTGGAGAAGCTGAGGGCAGAATTCACCATCATGGTCGTCTTTACAGAGATGGCCGACCAAAGAGCCTGCACATCCCCAGGGATCACTTCCCAGACTTCCAACCAGATTTCCTGCTGCCCAGCTCCTCTAAACCCAGTGTTGGTGAGCGGGAGCCCGGCCAAGGAGGGAATGACAGACCTCCAAGTCTGGAGGTTCAGGCACCAGAGAGGGAGGGAGAGACAGAAATGACCTTTCCCACACATTGGCAACTAGGGGAGTGGAAGAGCAATGACCCTTACAGGTAAAAAAAAAAAACTGCATATGGGTGTTTAGGATTTACACTACTGAGTTATTATTAGGCCTGCTTTATACTCTATTTTCTTACGCAATTTCCTCAGTATCCTGGACATTTTGTTGGCAAAAACAAATGCAGTGACCTCCTTCTCTGCTCTTGTCTTCTTTGCTCTTCCTCAGGTCTCTGTCAGGCTCCAGCACAGCAACAGGTACAACAGTGATTGAATGTATGAAAGTCAGAAGTAGCTCGGAGTCCCTTCTTGACTCTCCCTCCACCTCCAGAGCCACATCACCCTCACAGCTTTCCATGGAGACTGATGTCAAGCCATCGTCACCGTTCAAACCTCCAGGACTTATGTCCCCATCAAGTGGCTATTCCAGCCAGTCAGAGACTCCTACTCCAACTGTTCCACTCAGTCAAATAGCAGGTCATGGGACAGTAGGGACAGGTACAACAGGGTGTAAGATGCGCCCCAAGATCCCAGAGAGGAAATCATCACTACCATCACCAAAGGACCCAGCTGCTAGGTCTAGATTGTCCTTTGAAATGCCTGGGAATGCACATCTGGAGCTATCATCAATCAAGCCAAAGCAAAAGGCCAGCAGGCGGCATTCTGACACCTCAACAGCATCAAAGCCGGGAAAAATTAGCCCCAGTTCCTCACAAGCATTGCCTATGGTTACCCAGAATGAGCTGAAGACTATTCGGCTTCGCTCTGTTTCTCGCGGTGACCTAGAGGACTGCCCTGATGGGGCCTCTGACACCATCGAAGAAGAACAGCATGGCCGTGATCTAGGCGAGGATCCCAGCCCACCGCCCACTTTACCAAAACCTAAACCACCTGTTGCTGTAAAGCCTCCCTTACCCAAAAGGCCAGTGAACCTTCTTCTCAAGTCTCCTTCTCCCTCCTCCACTTCCCCCCTGGCGCTCGACTCGCCTCCTCCCTCGCCTGTGGACCGGCCAGTGCCTCTAGGCAACATCTACAAAGTCATGAAAAAGCCTAAACCCAAAAAACCTCCACCACAGGCTCCAGCAAATCCCACTGTTCTACCTGATTTAAATTCTATTACTGCTCTACCAATTGCCTATGATCACTCATTCCTCCCCCACTCCCAGTCCCTGTTTGATCTTCCTCCTCTCCCAGACCCTCAGCCTCTCCTGGAAGACCCAGTGTTGGAGCCTGAATTTGATGCTGACCAAGAGTTTCGTCTTGGGCCCGAAGATGGAGGCTCACTCCCTTCACCCTGCAGTAATCAAGAGGCCCCTGAACTCCAGGACAAGAGCAAGACGCTACCCTCAAGGATGACAGTCTCCTGCCTGGCAGAGCTGTCAGACAAAAAGAAACCCAAGGTAAAAACTAATATATATAGTGGTTAGATATTGAGTGAGTCCTTCAGGCAAATAATTTAAACAACACATTTACAGTTAATGACATTTACGTCTTTATTTTTGAGAAATAATTTCCTAATTTCTCAGTCTTTAAAACATTCTCATTCCATTCCAGGTTCCACCTCCGGTCCCCAAGAAGCCAAATGTCCTGCTTCTTCCCACGTCAGCCCACTCCTCCGCTAATGGCAGCACAGATCGTCAGACGCCGCAGGCCGACAGTCCCATGGGTCTGCGGTCCCCGGTAGGAACATTCCCACCAGACGATATTCCCAATACTACCAGTGTTCCGGACATGCCCGATCAAGATGAGAACCACCTGGGAACAGACGAGGACAGTTCAAAAGAGTCGTCACTGCAATCTTCTCTCCAGGATTCCTCTCTCACGGAGCTGGAAGGGAAGATGGCCAGCACTGGGATCGGGGCAGGTATGTCTTCACTGAATCGTTTTAAGGTTTAGAACTTGATTATCATTTAATTGTCGTCTTGTGGGGCCCAATAAAAGAGCACTTATGCATTTAATTTTAAATTTAAGGTGAGACACCGCATATAAAAACATTTTGGCCTCTTTTACTTCCATAATAGTTCTTCCTTAAGACTAGGGGAAACAAAATGTCCAAAATGTTTTTTCCTCTTGACATTTATGCAGGTTGGTACATGTTTAATCTGAGAAAAACATCATCAATAATTAACTGGAAGAGTTTGCTGATGATAGTTGATTAGTTATTTTTCTCCTGGTTGGCCACACCTGACCTACAGTCTCTCCACTCCCCCACCAGTGGTCCCCGGCCCACAGAATCCCAGTTTGATCTTAGTCTTGTTTCACTCCAAACATTGTTTCTTATCATTTTATATGCTTGTGTTGATGATAATCTGGCAGAGATTCTATATTTGATTAGCATTCGTGCCTGCTGATTTTGATACAAAACCTCCTGATTCTGACATGTTTTTAAGCGAGCCCCATTGCTCTAAAATTGGCCCAAATCAAAACATAGAGCAGTTCACACTGTTTTCAACAGTGAAGATGGCATTTATCATCATTATATCACTATCACCTATGTTTCTAAGTAGCTGAATCAGAGTTGCATACCATGTGTGTTAGGGAAATCTGTTTTAAACCACAAAGCCAGCAGATATATACTCAGCTACTTGATCAGGTACACCTACTGTACACCTAGTAGTGCAGGTTGGATCCCATTTACCTTCAAATCTGCCTCAATTCAACAAGTTTCTGGAAACATTCCTCTGAGATTTTGCTCCATATTGACATCATAGCATCACACAGATGCAGCGGTGCACATGATAAAGTGGCTGGTAAATGTTTGTACTTCATATGTTTTAATATGATTTCTGTGACTATTTTTTTTTAGATGATCCAGTAGCCAATGAAAAGACAGTACTGCACATCGCAGAGGAAACTGATGATTATTTGCTGGCCAGCACACCTACAACGCACACCACTGAAGACCTGTTCACTATTATACACAGGTTTGAGCACATGTACACACAGACACACACCCCTGAGACATATTTTAAACACTGAGACTGGTACAAACTGTGATATTAGAGCAGATGGGTTTCCTCAAATGCCTGTTAAAGGTTAAGAAGTGCTTCACAGTTTAGTCTGTTTTGACAGGACAGCACAAATGCTTCAAGCCATCGCCGAGCCTGCCTGGCAGCTTTTTATAACCCGGAGCATGTGACAAAATAGGCATTGTCTTGTTGAAAAGGTGTGAGACAGACCGGGTATAAGGTTCCCTAGCAACAGCTACATTTAAAGTGGGTTTGCTACACGACCACTGGCTCTCATTTTGTCTTTTTATTTCCAGCGTCCCTCTCTCTCACATACATGTGTATGGATACAAGTACACACAGAAAGAGACAAGAAATCTAGTCACTAAGCAACAAGTGTTCGTGATTTTTACCTTGTGTGATGCTGAAAATAGCTTGAAAGGCACTGAAGAACAAGTGAGGAGGGGAAATGGAAGATCACTAATCAGTGTTTTCTTCTCTTACAAGAAAGGATGGAGTCCCTTCTGTAGTTACAAATTTTTGTTTCTTTATTCTCCAAAGCAAAATGTCAATCTAAGTGTGAGTCACCAGATACGAGTAGTAAATTTGATAAAGTGAAGCAGCTGCAAACAGCTTTGGCTGATAGTCTTCTCCTCTCCTTCAGGTCCAAACGAAAGGTTCTCGGTCGTAAGGAGCCTTCCGACTCCTTTGGCAGTCGCCAGAGCCTGGTGTCACCAGTGAAGCACAGCACCAGCGGTAGCGACATCCGAAATCTGACCTTGGGCAGCAGCCAGAGGTCGAGTTCCCGCAATGAGAACTTCATGGCCCTGCTTCAGAAGAAAGGCAACAAGTCTTCCAGCGGAGGAGCCAGGGTCTCTGCCATGGAGCTTCTGAAAAGCACAAACCCCCTGGCCCGACGCGTCACAGAGTTTTCAACCACCACGGCGTCGAATGCCGAGGGAGGCGAGGCGGCATCTGGGAACGACAAACCCAGCGATCAGTGAATGGAAGTATCTGCGCAGATGTTAACCGGGTCTGTTTGCTGTTGACAAAGCTACCAACCAATACTACAGTCTACAACCCACTGGGGACGGGGCCGTCAGACAAATCTGTCCAACCAGATCGCTCCAACTAATGATTGACCATTTGCATTGTCCAATCAAATTGGAGCACACTTTTGGACAAAATGGTCCCTCCCATGGTTGGAGCGCTGCTGTTCCCAGTCAAACTAGTCCCTCTAGGAAAGTGAGACATCGGTGGAGTGAAAAGTATGCTCTCACTATATATTCAATGAAAAGTGGAGGTTTTGAGGTCGCGCGTCAATGCTGCACGGCACTACTTTTTCCTGACTGGGAATTTGTTCAGTGTGGAAGCTAAATAGATGGAAGATTGGTGGGGTAGATCCTGGGCGATGTAAAGATATGCAGTGGGTATCTTTACTCCTGGGTCCTTCCAGATGAACACAACAAAAATCCCTGAAGACCAAAGGGGTGTATCTGAACCTGTGACCGCACTTAACCCCCTGCAGAGGAATCGAATGAATCCATGAAACGAAATGGAATAAAATACAGAAGATATGAGACTTTCACATGATTTACCCTCAATTCGACCGAATCCTTTCAGCTAGCAGCACTTCAGCACCGTCACCCGTAGACTACCGAAAAGGAAATATTCCCAAACCTTGGCCATCGTGGATCTGGCTTCTCTCCACGGTGAATGCGATGCTACAGCAGCCTTCTCATCTTCAACAGGCAGAAGATTAAAGAGCAGGATTTACTGCACGGGGGCTTTCTGCCACCAAAGATGGGGCATGAGCGTGCCGCACATTTTATTGCTCGTGTTATGAACACAAACATGGACCTTCACAAAACATTCCACAAAGGCACTCGGCAAATGGAGGACATTTCGGAACGTAAGCACTTTTTTTTGCACCCCCCCATTGGTGTTTACATGGTGTAACCACTGCGCCGCTACCTTTTTCCTCATGTGTTGTTATTATCTTTTCACTCTTTGTTTGGATAATTTTTTACATTTTTTTTTTGCATTTATTTTTTCATAAACACGCCACATGGCCATTTACTGTACATGTTAAACGGGATCATGCTGTATGTATCATGTACAAAGACAAATGTAACGCATCTATCAACAACTATCATCTGCAGACACAAAGACTATAAATAGTGTACAAAGCAGCAAGAAGACTGGGACTACAAACTGCCCACGCAGCGAAGGGAAAACAAACACACACACACACACACGACTGCCAAGCAATGTAATTGAAGACAGATGAGAAAAGGCCAATCTACACAAGTGTGAGTGTGTTCAGTGTGTGCAGAGGATATCATGCCTGTGGAGTTTCTGTTCGGAGAGCATGAAGCAGGCCTGGTTATTAAACAGGGTTTTTATTCATTTTGGTCTCTGGTGTTGGGACCAAAGGACTGTTAAAAACTTCAAACAGGCCAGAAGGGACCTAAAGGTGTGTGTGCGTGCATGTGTGTGTGTGTGTGTGTGTGTGTGTGTAGGAGTGTCTGTGTGCATGTGTGTGTGTGGGGGGGTCAAGAGGAAAGTGCCAAGAACAAAGCGGGAGAGAAAAGACAAAGAGGGTGAGTGCATGTATGCGTGCATTTGCGTGTGTTCTCACTACATGTCGCATATTTTCGTGTGTGTGTGTGTGTGTGTGTGTGTGTGCGCGCGCACAACTGTCACTACACCCCGCCTTCCCTTTCTTTTAGTGATAGGACTGGAGTGACCTAAACGTTGTTACCTAAAGGATTCCGAAACCCGGAAGATTCTAGAACCTAGAGGCTTTAGGAAATCAGTGGATGGATACAGAAATGGAAGCATTCCTGAAACAAAAGCATTTCGGAATGCTAGGATGGTGTGAGGTCACTGCCGCTCTTGCAGGAGAAATGGGAGACTGGTCGAAAATCTGAATTTCCTTCCGTGTGTCCGTCTGCAGCGTTGTGGAGTGTCTCTGTTTGTTTCGCCCTCCTCCGCGTACGCCGTTTCTTTGGCCGCAGAGAGGAGGTGACGTCTGCGCCACCCTCCTCCTCCTCCTCACCGCTCACTGTTCTCCTCCTCTTTTCATCACTGCTGGAGCACACGCTCCATCTGTCTCTCTTTTTCTCTGCTCTAACCTCTCTTCTGGCACATAGCACACACCCTCTTTTTCTTCCCCTATACACTTCATCCTCTCTCTCTCAGTAGCAGCACCTCTCTCCCACCTTGCTCTCACCCTCCATCTTCCCCTGCCCTTCTTCCCTTCTCTTTTAACCTTCTCTCTATCCTCTCCCACGTTCCCTTCCTGTCTCTCCCGTCTCTTTTCCCTCTCGCTCCCTGTCCTCCGCCTCTCTCTGCATTCAGTCTATGCATCTGAGCTCAGCAGAAGATGTGACACCGGATGAATGTCAATGAATGACTGTTAAGAAAAATAGATGCTGTTCTTAGTTTGAGCGTGCAAAAAGCATTTTCTATCAGCGCTTATCTTCTGCCTTCTTTCTTTCTCGCTCTCTTGAGTTTTTATATATATTTTTTTCTCTCTAGTATCCATGTAACATGGAATTACCATGGATGAATGAACAAGTGAGTGGATGGATGGGATCTGTGTTCTAACACAGAAATGGGGATGGTTTGAGTGTGTTTTTGCATAAAGGACCTTGACTTTTGGGACCAGATGATGGCCCTGCGGTCTTTGACCCTGGACCTGCCATCAGTTCTGCATGACTGTGTGGACGGTCTGATCATTCTGATCAGCGGTGGTTCAACTCTGACACTTGATTTACCCGCTGCATGGATGGATTGCAAAAAATGGAAGAGGGAACCTTTCATCTTCTGACTCCCAGTTGGCAAACTATTTCTCGGTGCTATTGAGTCAGAGCTCCCCCTGGTGGATGGAAAACGAGGACCCACACATGCAGTAACAACAGAAGAGCGGGTGAAAAGAAAAAAAAAACTCCTTCGGATACATCTCTCTTCCCTACAGCAGTCCTTCAGGTATTCCATCATCCTGAAAAAATGCATAAATTATCACCATTTATGATGACTAGTCAAGTGACGCTTGTTTTAAATATTTAGTGAATGAAAAAAGATAAACCTATAAAACTCTGTGTTTGTTTGCCTTGTATACTGAATTATAGGCGTGTTGCTGCAGCGCCTACTGTGTTTGTTTTTTTTACATTTTAAGTTAGATTATTTTTTTAGTTTCAGCTGCCTTGGTAGTACATACACACTCAAACATTTTGCTAAATCTGGCCAAAATCGTGCAGGTGTTAAAGGAAGCATTTCCCTTTAATCTGGCAAATATTTGCCCAAATCTGCATTCATATGCAGGCGGAGTGTGGTCGTGAGGACTCTTTTCCCTTGGCGCACATCAGTCGCAGAGATCAGATAAGTGAATTGGGCGGAGGGGAAGAAGGGAGGGCCACTCGATAGGAAAGCAAAAAAAAAAAAAGAAAAAAAAAAACATTGTTCCGGAGCTAAACCCAGAGGGGGGG
>VOQJ01030970.1:2290-16721 GCA_015052665.1 Apistogramma diplotaenia
ACACAGAGTGAAAAAAATATGTGGATACCAAGTTTTATATGCATTTGTTTGAAGGCTGAATGAAGGACTTTTAGGAGTGTGCTAGTGAGTAAAAGGTCACGGTTCTGACAGTGTGTCACACTCAGTGAGTCTCTGAAACCAGCCTATACTGCACTTAAACACACCTATAAAACAAAGATGCAAGGTTTATCTCCACATCACACTGCTACAAAAGTTTACTGCGCTCAGACTCAATAATCAGATTTCAAACCATGCTGCTGGATGCATAGTCCTTTCTTTACAATTCACACCTAAGCTTCATTTGTAAGTTTGCCTTTATTTAGCATGAGTAAATCTGCGATCGACTTTGTAATTTGCTGGTAATAGTAATGAGCATGCATTCATCAAAATTAAAATACATTCTAAAAAGGTAGCCAGACCTAGATGTTCCCACCAGTTCCTCTTTTTACACTTTACAACCAAACTCCCATTAGTTAGTTGCAAATGCCTACTGATTATTTTAGCATGTGTACCTCTGTGCCCAACTTCACAGTGTGCTGCATGCAAACTTCTCACACTGGCTCAGTGAAACCATAACTTCCTCAAACTGGCAACACAGACGTGGGGCTCGAACCCACAACCCTGAGATTTAGTCTCATGCTCTACTGAGCTAGCCAGGCTTCAGAAGAGCTTCAGCAATGCTAAAAGCATGAATACAGATGCAGTGATAAGAACTGGACAAGTTCCTGTGGGTTTCTGAATTTAACCATATGCGACTTTGATGCGCATCCTTAAAAGGTAGCCAGGCCTAGATGTTCCCACCACTGCAGGACTAGTTCCACTTTTATTTAGCATATACGCTTTACAACTAAACTCCCATTAGTTGGTTGTAAAATATGTAATTATTAAATGCCTACTGATTGTTTTAGCATTTGTAGCTCTTTGACTAACGTCACAGTATGCTGAAAAACAAACTGCATGTAAATTTCTCAAGATTTCTCTCACAGTTCTCAATGAAGAAGAAACCTCGAGAAACTGGCTTGGGAAACACACACCCAACATCAAACCCACAACCCTGAGATCAAGAATCTAATGCTCTACCGACTGAGCTAGCTGGTCTTTGCAGCGTGCATCTTTAAACATGACTTAAAGTAGTAGCAACATCCTCAACCTGAACTCTACCAACTGAGCTCACTGGGCTTTGCAGGTAAAGATCTCTGAAGTGGACTGTGTCAGGCTGATAGATGGATGAAGAGGTCTCATGCCTACAGTCTCAATAACAAAGTTTATCTACAGTTCTAGAAATATAACTGTGAAACATGCTACATGTATGTATAACATATGTACAACAAACATATGGCTGTAAGCAAAATACATCAACCTGCAGATCCTTGAATGGCCAGTTGAGACTGGCTCCTAAAGCAAGTCAATCCCAGTAGTTTCCAGTGTAAATGGTGTAGAAATAAACATGCTTACCAAGACAAGGAGCTACGGCTACGAGCTGACTGCTAGGCCCCTCCCCACATTCATATAGCTTTCTGGAGCATTTTTAATGTGCTAATCTGCCAGATAATATGAGCTGTAGTGTGGTTAATTGCACAAACAGCCTCTGTCCTCTAATATCCATTCCTTACTTACACCTGCACTAATAATAAAAATAAGGCGTCGTTTGTGGCTGCAGCTACCCTCTTGTCCATGGACTCTTGGCAATTTTGTTGTGTGTTATCACTACTCAGTAAAAAATCTCTGTTAATTTAAAACCACGAGGCTAAAATGCAAGAAAAAACACCCCCTAAAAATAAAGTTGATGCAAACTGGTGAGGTGGAAAAACAAAGAAGTGTCCTCATATTCCACTTTGGCCTTTCTTTACATTTCCCCCCTTTCTCTAACTGTCAGGAATGCTGACCTCAGCTCATTTGTTCTTGTGCCAACTCTCTTTCTCACTTAATCTAATCATCACACCATTATTTCACTCCTCCTCCCTTATGCTTCTCTTCGACACCCCCCAACCACCACCACCACCACCACCTCACCCCCACACATCCTTCATACAGCTCCGCTGTAACGCGCTAACAATCGACAGAATGAGAAACAAATGAACACGGAGTGAAGTGAGGGGGGAACTGCTGAGCCATGCTTGGAAGAAAATTATTTCATTATGATAACACGCTGGGGAACATCATATGAGATTATTGTTTCGCCTTTCTCTCTGGTGGCGAAGAGCCTTTGTAGATATCTGTGCAATTATCGACAGCGAAAAGTTGCTGAGTCATGGTTTGACAAGAACTATTTCATCATGATAAGAAATTAGATTACTTTTAACCCATTTTTCTATCAAGAAAAGAAAATTGTTAATAAGTGGAAAAATATAAATGATAATGAATCGTGTTTGAGCTGAGTGCTGGAGATTATTTCATTGCAGTGAGTCTCTGCGATGTAATAAATTTGATTAGAGACACATTTTTTCACTTGCCAGTAACACAGGAGGTCATGATAACAACAAAAAAGACATATTGAAGCATGAACTGGAAAGACAGAGTAAAATATGAATAAAATCTCAATAACCATAAACTCTGATTCGGTAAAGAAAAATATGATAATTTTGGTATTTAATATCTTTTTAGTTTCCATCCATCCATTCTCTTACACTTATCTGGAGCTGAGTCGCAGTTTTTCTAATAAATTAGAGGGACTTTTATTTGAGAAAGCGAAATCTACCATGTGGTCATATGTTCTAAGGGTACGAATATTTTTTGATTTAAAGATTTAAATATATTTTGACCCTTTATGGATTCATGATAATTTGCTAGTGTACAGATCTCATTTAGGAATATTTCAATTCACTATACATCAATAGAACATAGAATAGAATAGAGCCTTCAGAACCCTGAGTATGGTAAATGGTAAATGGACTAGTTCTTATATAGCGCTTTTCTACTCTGCAGAGCACTCAAAGCGCTTATACAACACGTTTGCATTCACCCATTCACACCACATTCATTCAAGCACTTCCATGTTTAATTAAGCTAAGTGCTTATTATCTAACATCCATACGCATTCACACTCCAACGCTTGCGTTGGAGAGCAACTTGGGGTTCAGTATCTTGCCCAAGGATACTTTGGCACGTAGCCCAGAGCAGCCAGGAATCGAACCACCAACCTTCCGATTGGTAGGTGACCTGCTCTACCTCCTGAGCTACAGCCACACCCATATGAGTATAAGCATATATATGAAGGTAATCCACATTAACTACAGAAGGTAGCTAACAAGTGCACAAACCCACAAAGAAATTGAAAACTGTTTACTTTATCTACATATTATGCTAGCTAAAGAAATGCCATAGCTGTACATGCTAATGCACACGATAAAGCGATTGGAGTACGTTGTTGTTCGGGCTTGCTACATGATTTTTGCAAACCTGTTACAGGAAGGATACAGTGCTCTGGGACACAGTGAATGCATCATATGTAAGTGCAAATCCTCTGGTTTCATATGGAAAAAGAATTATTGCTCTATCTTATGTGGCTGCAATTCTATGGGCATTTAAAAGAAGCTACCAGCTGGGATTGCCGGCGATCCCGTAGGTCTGAAGGGGCTACAAATACCGATATTAGAGCCACACATGTGTGGACCAAGAACACAGCCATAGCCACACATATACTAACCTGTAACTGTGACTCCTACAAGCAAAGCTTGTCATCTCTGTCCTCTTCTTTCTATTATGCCTTTTCCCTTCTCTTTGCTTTTGAAATTAGGTGTGGCACAGATGGAGCTGAGAGAAACCAAGGACACTGAAAGCTAATATGAAAGTAACTTGTGAAGTTAGCCACATGTGCTGCTTTGTCATCAATTTACTGTAACCTGGATGAAAACAGTTTTATCTTTAAAATAAACATGAACTGACTGTATTTTTAGTCCTTTTGTGTTGTAAAATAATGTTTATTTACAGGTCACTTAGACATGTTAATTCACAGTCTGGTGTTGTGTTTTTATTGATATTTCACATATTTCAAAAATAATCCAAAAAATCAGTAAAAATTATAGAATCAATTCTGTTAAATCGCAGAGTTGTTTTTTACAGTGTACATGTGTGATGTCACATGCGCTTACACCTGGTAATGTTCAGGAATCTTCAAGGCTGCACTGAATGTGTGAAAACTGCTTTAAAGGGAAGAGGAAGGAGACTGTGGGAAAGACGGGAGAGTGAGGAAGTCACCTTGATATACAACCTCCTGCAGCTGGGGGTCAAAGGCTAACATGCAGGAAAAGTTTTCAGGGACACAGGTGCCTTTTAATGTTCATGGTATAAGCGCAACAAATACAAATCTTTGCTTGCCTTCACTGGTTTTTTAGCCTGTTCTGTTTAAATGTTTACCATCGCCTTGTTATTAGTGCATTAATACACTGCAGCTGATACATTGAAATTGCTTCTTTCTATAATAAATGGTGAAGTTAAATGAGGAAGAGTAATTCTACATGTCTGTAATACTTTGCCTCGCAAACAGCCCTACAGCACTTACACTTATTTATTTAAACTGAGCCTTTTTCTGTTTATATTAAACCAAATCAGTTTTGGACTATACTGTGAATGCTGATTCTGTTTTAACAGAGAGCTAACCAATCAGGGTGAGTATAAATTAATGTAATCCTCTGGGTTTAACCTGCTCTGTAGCAGGCTCTGACAGCTGTGTGGCACAGGTTACCATGCTGCCTAAACCTAAATTTAGACCAGACAGGAAGCAACATTTAAGCACTCCATCAAAAAACAGCCAAACACTTTGCAAAGGACTTTTCTAAAGCCGGCATAAGTGCAACACACTCATAAGACTGCAAAGGCATTAACCCCAAGTTAGTTTGCTAATCCGAATACTACCTGCATGAGGCCGTATGACAATCAGAATAAACTCTTTACACTGAGTTTAAATTTTATGCTTCAACTCTGTCCACTTGTCAGTTAATTTCTCAGCATCTAAGAGTGTATCTATGACACAAGAAAATGCTACATTGCAAACACATGCATGCATACACACAGGAATACTGAGGAAGTATCCGCTGTGATCCATCACTGGAGACTGAACATTATGACTCCACAGAGTGAATGGGAGAGTTGTGTAAAACTTAGCACACTTTGCATGCATCCACACAGACAGCAGAGAGTTGAGTCTCTGTGTTGTCAGCAACCACCTTTGAGACCCTGAGGTGTCATAAATGACTGAAAATAGAATGGAGAGACAGAGATGAGATGGAGGGAGGAGGAAGGATAAAGGAGAAGACTGATGACTGTTGCTCTGACTTCATTTGACACTAATTTCTAACACCCTGAACTTCTCTCTTAAACATCTATTCAAACACTCTGGTATGCAGATTTTTTTAAGATACAAAGCTTATCTTTCAGAAACTGTGGAGCTTCCATACATTAAGGAAATATTTGGCAATGCTGAACAAGTGGAATTATTTTGCCAATAAGACCTTGTGATAGCACATCTATTCTAGTGCTCTTTAGGATGACAGGCAAGCTCAATCGAGGGATTTAAAAGTTAAAATAAAGCTCCTTACTTAGCTCCTGCTTAGTTATGATTTACCATGTGTCATTATTGAAGCAGCATGGTGTGCACTGTTCTTATTAGACTACTGATCACACACACAGTTTGCAAAGATCATAAATTATTTGGATATGTGGCTTCGGAGTTTAACTCTTCCATTTCTGTCCCTCTCTCGGCAGATGACAGGAGGTTTCTTCCTGTTAAAAGGGAGTTTTTTCTTCCCACTGTCGCCAAGTGCTCATTTTGAACGTTGAGTTTTCTCTGGTTGGTTGGTCTTTAGCTTACAATAAAAAGCTCCTTGAGGCGACTGTCTGTTGTGATTTGGCAATGTATAAAAAAAACCTTAATTTAATTGAATCAGCTAACATTACATGTAGTGCAAGTAACAAGTTGGTAAGAGCACAGACTATTCTAATTTCATGTGTTAAAAATAAAGACTTGCATGACATTTCTGAAGGGTCCTTTGTCTCTGGTGTATTGTCAATAACTGAGTATAACATAATATGGAAAGCCTGTTTGATAACAAAGTTTGATAAAAGATAAGGTCAAAGGTAAAATGTAGGAAAATTGGAATACATGCAAAAAAGAGGATGAGAGGCAGAAAGTTAGAAAGGGATTCCCTGCACAGTATTTTCCCCATTTTTTTCACACTCCCATGCATAATGCAACAACTGAATTTTGTTAAGGCCAGTGCTGGGGTTATTATTATGTATAATGTATGAAACAAAACACCTTTAGTATTTAAGTACTTCGACAAAGTTGACAGCAAAGTTGGTGAAAACCAGTCCTTCACAGAAAAAACATTTGCTCAACAGTAATTGTGAAAGGAATACAAGCCTGACTGTAAAAATCAACTTTTGGTTGGGGTAGGAGTAGACTCATCTTGAGCATCACTCTGTATTCTGGGTCATTTGCTAGTAGCTAGATGTTGGACTCAAACGTTTGATGCTCCTGGTCTCTGACCCCATTTCTTATATTTGTGGACAGTCTCCCATGGCCTAGGTTATGGAAACCTCAGAATAGCATCCCTGCTTTTTATAGATGATGTGGTTCTGTTAGTTTCATCAGAGCGTGAGCGTCAAAATGCACTGCAGTGGTTTGCAGCTGAGTGTGAAACAGCCTGAGGCCATGGGTCTCTGCCAGGAAGTGGTGGAGTGCTCCCTCTGGGTTGGGGGTTCAAATTTCTGTCATCTTATTCATGGGTGATGGGAAGGTAGACCAAGAGCTGGACTGATGGACTGGTGAGGCAACAGCAGTAACAGGCATCGTACTGGACTGTTGTGGTGGAGAGCTGCTGGATCAGGTGACCCTCAACCATCCCTTAGTTATGCTGCAAAAGGCCCATGATGCACAATTTTTTTTCATTCATCTCTTTTTCCTCTGTTTATATCCCACTCTGCATTTAATCATTAGTCATTATTAAGCCCTGTCTTTCTTCCACAGTGTGTCTTTTGTCCTGTCTCTCTCCCCTCAGCCTCAACCAGTCACGGCAGATGACTGTCCCTCCCTGAGCCCGGTTCTGCCGGAGGTTCTTCCTGTTAAAAGGGAGTTTTTCCTTCCCATTGTCAGCAAGTGTTTGCTTATAGGGGATCATTTTCACTGTTGGATTTACTCTGTAATTATTGTAGGGTCTTTACCTTCCAATATGAAGCTCCTTGAGGCGATTGTTTGGCACTAATAAATACATTTGAATTGAATTGAAGAGATAGGTGAGCCAAAAGGCAAACATTTCAATGTACCAGTAACTCTAAGCTACACACACATGCATGCACAGGAAAAAGGCAAGTTAAGGTCATTTGGGCATCTGGTTAGGGTATCTCCTGAGCATCTACCTTTGGAGGGCTTCTGAGCACATCCAAACCCAGTGGAGAGATTATATATCTCATCGACTATGGGGACGCTTCAGGAGAAACTGCAAAGTGTAGCTGGGAGAAGGACATCTGACTACCCTGCTTTGCCCATTGCCACTGTGAGACTACTTTGGATAAGCGATGGATGGATTAATGATGTCTGAGAGCTCTGATGTAGAGTTTGCATCAGTGAATAGTTTGGTCTGGGCATAGTTTATACTGCACCACCACATTCTCGTCCTTTGATGCAAGACATGAATAAAATGAATAAAATATGCATATTGCCACTCCTAAAAAGGAACGAAGATCCGGCATCTTTTAAAAAAAATATTTGTAAATTATACAAATAGAGCCCAGAATGGTTCAACAATGCTTAACACTCAATACAACACTAAGGTTACCTACAATAACCACGCTAACACTAAATTTAAGCTCCACTAAACCAGTATAATGCACCTCAGCATATAATTAGTTGGGTAACAAGGTTAATAAAGGTAATATCACATACAGAAACATGATGAGACACACACAGGAGAGAACAGTCAAGAAGAAATCCACCAAACCCCCAGTAGGCTCATTCACTAAGGAGTTGGTTATTTCAAAAGACCCACGAGAACATTAACTGTGTTCGGGAGTGTGTGTGTGGGAGTGAGTGTGTGTATGAATAGACCTCTGTGTGGAACCACAGAGGCATTTGGTCATGTTTATATCCTTGTTTTTGGCCTGAGGGAGTGTGTACACATTGGTGTGTGCTTGAACTTGTTAACATCTAACCGTACCAGTAAAGTGACATGCAAGGGTTTGTGTGCGTTAGTGCGTGTGTGTCTGCGGACAGAACATTTACATAAATACCGATTCATAAGAAAATGTTGTCACCAGAAGTTTGCTGAAGTTCAGAACTGTGTGTGTGCATGTGGTGAGAGTAGGAGTGGTGGGTTAATCCTAAATTTACCCTTTGTGGTTGGAGTGCTGTGGTTACATCTGGACTCAGTTTCTCTCTGCCACTTTTGTTTTTCTTTGCTCCTCTCGTCACTGTCACCTCACCTGTGCTCCCCCTGCTTCTATTTACATTTTTCCAGATTTGGAACCTACATTCCTCCCAAAAAGCTTTCCTGGTTATTCCTTGGATGTCAGTGTTTAAAGTCTTACCTGCTGTTTGAGCTGTTGGACCAGACTATCCTTCTCCCTCTTCAGAGCTGCGACCTCTTCCTGGGTTTTCTTCTTCTTGGATGAGGAGAGCTCCAGCAGGGCAATATTGGCATCTTTCTCACTTATCGCTGCCAGCAGTGCCTCTTGCCTAAACAGAGAACGATCATGATTAGTAACACATTCATTTTTAATTAACTTCATTTTATTAAAGTTAGACCTAAAGGAAATAGGAAACATTTTGCTTCGCACACACACATAAATGAAAAATTATCTGTGGATGATCCAGTGTGTCGTGGTCCTGGGCTGATGGACAAGTGTTTCAAGTTTCTTTTTCTTTCGGTCTCTGTTTTCCTGTGTCGTAGCCGTTTTATTTTGACAGTTCTGTTCCCTGTGTTTTGTGTTTAGTTTTGCTTCCTCTGTGTTATTCATTTCATTTGTTTCGCCTGTGGTTCCCTGCTGTTTCCGCTTGCCCTGATTACCTAGTGTGCGTATTTTAATGTCTCAGTGTTGTTTAGTTCTTTGTTGTGTAATCATCTGGGTTTCCCCCTAGCTTTGTGTTCCTGGATTAGTGTTTAGTCACCCTTAGTTTCTCCCAGGCTTTTTGTGACACAGTCTTGGAGACAAAATGTCCTTGTGTGTCCCCACAGACTAAAACCCACTCATTTCCACTGTTTCTGTGTTAATGCAGAAAACGTAGCGATAGACCACCTTGCACTCTGAACAAATAAAATTATAACCACCTGCATGGTTATTTGGGTGAAACAGCCCTTTAGTTTTATGGCAAACCTGTGGTGTGGCAACCAGAAGAGTGCACTGCTCTTAAAAGGAGCACTATGTTTTGAAAAGAACAATACGATCTACAATACTATGATGATATAAACAAAAGTTTTCCAGTATAGTTAATTAGACTCACCAGCTACTTTTGTAGGTACACCTGTTCAACTGCTCGTTAATGCAGGTATCTAATCAGCCAATCATAGTGCATTTAGGGATGTAGACATGGTCAAGACAACCAGCTGTACCTAACAAAGTGGTTGGTGAGACTACTTCCCACTGTTTCTTGTTTCCTATTTTGTTATTTTAATGAACTCACTAACTAGAGCAGCTTTTGATTTGCTCTTCCTGCATAAACAGTTACACAGTTACAAGATGATTAAAAAACTGGAAAATGGGGAGATTCATTAACGTGCACAAAGCCAATGTGTTGCACACGGACAAGTCAAGTGAGTGCACATTTTTTTTCAAATAGCAATTAAAAATTTACAAGTCTTCATATGAAAATGCCTCACACTCTCTATTTCCATACTATACTTTAGTCCCTGTCTCCAGCCATTTTGACTCCATCTGTCTTTCCCTCCTGCCTGGATCATCCGGTTGACAGATAGATAGCATTCCATGTGGTCGGGAAGCACCAAGCCACATCCCATTCATGCCATCAGCCACAGATTTGACTGAACCGCATTGAAGGACACCTGACGTTAAGAATTCTCAAAATTATATCTGTTTTCAGAGGGAGTCTAAATCGCTGCAGTTTTTCCACAATCCCATAAGGCTCCCATAAAGATTGGCCACACACAATCCAACAAGCGAATAAACACTTAAAAATTGCAAACTTGCATTTAAAAAAAAAAGGAATATATTCACTTTTAGTTTTTTCTTCTGGAGCTTGTTTTGCTGTCTTTTTGCAAAGACACAGTTCAAGATGTTACAAAGTTCAATTAAACTGAAAAGTTGACAATAAATGAACATAGTGAGGCATATTTTCCAGATGTAACGACAGATGAACACTGACAAATGAAGCAAATAATGCTGATGACCTTTTAAAAAGCAAATGTCAAGATTTCGGACACATTAAATTTCAAGTGAAATTGATTCTCACAAATAAAAATGTTGGTTGTGAGAAAAATGGAGGAGATCTGAATATTAATTACAACAAGGAGCAAACAGTTATGGACAGACACCTGAAAGGGGGCATATCCATGTGGTCACAGTGGTCTGAGGAGTGACAGACTGTACCATGGGGCACGTTTAGCAGGTGTTATAGAGTCCATTATTTAGAAGCTCTGAGCTTATTTTTTTTTTGGCAAAATATGAAAAAGCAACAGCATATTTGGCAGAAGTGATCATAACGTTTGAGCCAAACACACAGAAATCCAATTATCCAGATGCACACAGAAATCCACTCTGATGCAGACAGAGGTATAATTTATTAGCATTTTTAAGATTCCATTTCTGAGCACTTTTTCTCTTTACTCAACACGCAATTAAACCTTCCCTCTCTCCCTGTCACACACACAGAGATACAGCGGTGCAACGAGGAATGCAGTGATGAGGGTGTCTAAATCAAGACAGATTACATGTTTAGACTGTGTGAAGACCCACAGATTCTTTGGTCAACCTCATGGACCAAACTGTCAGTGTACAAATGTCCTATCATGCATCTACACTGACAGGGGAAGCTGGGTCATGGGTTGGTAGATTGATATCCTGGGCAAATTAATTTGTCAGATGTCTCACTGTTTATTAATGAAAGCAGTTCCCATTTATGAATATGGATTTTACATTCTGTGATATGAATATCTTTATATAACTTTTATATCCCTTATGATTTCACTGACGTTAACTGATGATCTCAGATGATTCAAGCATTTATTGTTTTTTTGTGCGACTGACTGAGTGATGGGGGGAGGCTGAAGAGCTACCAACCAGGGATGAGTATCATCTGGATATGTTTGATGCCTATATGGTACCTTTTCTGTGCCAATAACTCAATAAAGAAGAATGTAATTTGTATTTACTAGTGTTGAATTCTGTCTTAAGAGTCATGATGAGAACTGTTATATAAGAAATACGTAAAATTAGAACTTTGATATGAAATTTGAAATAAAGAACAAAAAGAACCAAAAATCTGTGAACTAGCAGACTGACTGATAATTCTGTTCATGCCTATGATACATTAAGTTTTTACTTTTTTTCAGGCTTTATACAGTACCACGCTACTGTAGGCACCATGCAATCAAAAAATATCTTTAACACTACGAATAAACTTTCCCCCGCTATTACTAAGAACGGTCTTTTACTTAATCTGTGAGCCAATCAATTAAAAATGTTTTATACAAACATTAGCACATGGACCTTTTCATTCCAAACTGTGAGACACTGGAACAGTGTCACAGTCTTTCCCCTTTCCTTTTATACAAACACTGGTACACACGTATGCAGAGAGGCTAATGGAACATTACTCTTGTTAAAGCTAACAGTGCGTCTAGTTTTATACCATATCTGAGAGTTACCTGCCAGCACAAGGCGCTTATAAACCCCTGGTGATAAAATGATATTTATTCCAGATGCACTTGTCTCATTCTGGGGCTCTCTGTGGCTCTCCCTTCATCTCCGTCTGAGACACACACGCACACACACACGCACACACACACACTCTCTATGCTAGTGAAGCTAAACACATGCTTATGACAAGTGCTGGTTGTGGCTACTGCTATTGCCATGTAATTGTTAAAGAAAACCGTTTCAAGTGGAGCACTCTTTTGCTGAATCTTTGGATAATTCCACTGTGAAAGGACCCTTAAAACATAGCAGGCTCTTGCCACTGTTGGCAATGTGTCCTTATCATTAAAAATAACAAAGACAGTGGAGCCAGCACTTTGAGGAGGAAAAGTTCCCAGTGGACATGCAGCCTTAGATCCGTAACTTCCCTTTCAAGTCTTTCCTTTCTGAAGCAACAGGATGAAGGAAGGTCTACTAACAAAGAATAATATCTTGTTAAAGAGGTTAGATCTCTCACACTGTAAGCTCTCCTTTTTGGAAAACCTTTTGGATTGTGGTAATTTTGCACTAAAATCTCAGAGGCTACTTGATATTGTGTTGGCAGCAGAAATTGTTTTTAAATGCCACTCTTTTCTATGACTGCTACGCCAACAAAAGTGCTGCATCAACAAAACGCATCTTTATTATTTATTTCAATACAACTGCTGTGATGGTACAGAAGAAGGCTTGCCCATGAAATGCCATTATGCAGGTTCACAGGACTCCAAGTACACTCCTTTAGCAGCAATAACTTGAACTACTCATTTTCTGTCTCATTTTATCAGTCTCGCTCACATTGTTGTGGAAGAATTTTGGTCCAGTCCTCTTTATGGTGTTTATTCATTATGCACAACTCTCTTAAGGTCCCACCACAGCATTTCTATTTATCTATTTAAGTACATATTTACAGTAAGTGTGTACTTATTTATCACAGATCTTATTAAATGGCATGATATGAGAAACAGTGGCTAAAATGACTATTGCTGTGATACGTTCACTGGGTTGTAAATCACTGTAAATTCACACTTACTGTGTAGGTCCACATTTTTTTCTGTATCTTATTACCAGACAAGGGACCAGATTTACTAAGCAGAACAAATTAGGGTGAGAAAGCAACTGGAAAAAGCACATGAGCCATTGAACTTTCAACGGAAAGTTCTGCAGCTCATGTGCTAATATGAAAACTGCAACCATTTCATTTCAGAAATGACCAACACAATTCAATGATCACAGCACAAATCAGCCAAGGGTCCCAAACAAGCGGTCCTGATGAGGACTTGAATAATCTGCTAATAGCAGATGGAGCTTGTAATCTATGTTCTGCCAAACACAACATGGGAGCTGTTTTCACATTTTCTCAGGGAAAAAACCATGGCAGAGCAGACCACAGAGAGGCAGCAGAAGGAGATGTTTTGTGTGGTAGAATTGCAGGTGTCAGAGGAGTAAATTGCAACTGCTGTAAAAAAAACCCCAAAAAACTCAAAATTGCAGCATCCATCCTGCTCACAGAAGGGATCTCTGAAACATTACTGAGGTCAGTGAGGGCAAGGTAAATGGAGTCTACAGGGGGAATGCATTCCACTGATGAAATTTATAAGACAGCATGACCTAAGGAGATGCACAAAGGAGACGTCACATTTGCAGAATACAATAAACCTGGATTCTGACTGGCAGCCTACATTTGTTCTATTTATATGTTTTGTTGTTTGTAAGCCCATCAGCGATCTGAAGGAAAAGTGAACAGTAATGGTAAATTTGAATGCGGTGAAAAAAAAAATGGTACACTTTATCGGTATTTCCTACCGCAGACGATGATGTATGATTCACTTAAATCCCCTCTCCCCGGCTTTAGCCCGAAACTTTCACAAACACATGCCACAAAAATAACTTATGTCCACACCTTTCCATCGCTACCTTTTTCACTCAGTAAATCCTGCCAGTGGCTTTTAATGCCAAAGAGCTTCGGTCTAGCCCAGGAACTCTGATTTATGGTCTTCTCTAAAACATTTGCCAACGGCGACTACAGTATAATTCTACGTGTAAATTTATGGTCATGGAAAATAAATCATGGTTAAATTTAGATACACATAACAATCGGAAACAGATAAAGACAAGATATATGGAAACAGACCGCTTGGAAAAGACATCGGTTAGGCCAACAACTGCAGTGGAATGAGGCCATGCAGACTTTGCACCCACATTGAGGTTGCTTGTGACAATGCTTGTCCACCACCCTTATCCGTCACCTCGCTATACTGGGCACCCTTCCTGTCATAAATGCACGTAAATTTTAGGGAACTGTTAACTATCAGTGTATTTCAAAGGTGTGCTTACTTTCTGTTCACCAGGAAATGCTGACTAAATACATATTTAGAAGCAGACATGCATTCATTTGGAATTTTTAGAGGTTGTTATCAAGTTTCCATTTAAAATTTCTGTTCTCATCCTCTCACCTATTCTCAATCAGTCCTCCCCACCCACGCTGCAGCTCTCATTTCTATCATTTCTTTTCCCTCATCCTTTTACACTCACTCTATCTCACTGTTTGCAAAGAAGATGGGAGGAATTCTTTCCGTCATTCGGCAGT
>VOQJ01030971.1:0-10215 GCA_015052665.1 Apistogramma diplotaenia
TTACGTCGGTCCCGACTTACGATGTTTCGGGGTTACGACACATCTCCCATATTATATACTATAGCTGTGTCCAAATTCAGGGGCCGCATCCTTCGAAGGACCCGGCCCCTGAATTTGGACACAGCTTATATGAAGTCTTGTTTTGACTTAAGTGGTTTTGCGTTGTAAACTTCGTAAATGCAAACTTCGTAAACGCAAACTTCGTAAACGCAAACTTCGTAAACGCAAACTTCGTGTGCGGGAACTAGTTGGTGTGCGCCGTGGAAGAATACGCCATGACGCGGCTGTGGACCGAGGAAGACGGCGTCACCCCAGTCGGGTACTGTGCTAGGATAGGATAAGTGCGTATGTTCCGACTTAGACCGAAAATCGGTTTACGACGCGACGTAGGAATGGATCAACGTCGTAACCCGAGGACCCCCTGTAATAACAGCATTCTTCCTCACTCCTTCTGCACAGCTATTGGATAAAAACCAGACTCTAGAAAGGTTTCCCTCCTGTAGTAAAACCAAACCAAACAAAACACTGGACATAAGCATATGGGATTATAATTATATTATTATTAAATATTATATAAAAATAATATGCCACAACATGCAGAAGGCCTCTTTGGTTTCATTGGAAAGTAAGTCAGTGGAACTGCTTAAAATGCAAGACCTTAAAGACCAAAAAAAATGGCCATAATTTCTTAGAAAAAACAAAATTAAATGTTTCTACACTTTCTGTGCTGTGACACCTGCTGTGATTGGCGAGGGTGTATCCAGAAGGTTGGAATCGTTGCAGCATGCATGGGCACGTTGATTGCGGTGAACGGGGTGCAGTTTTAGAAGCTGTTGCCAGCCTACATTGGAGACTGCTGTAATAGAACCACCTCTGTCTCATTTTATATTCCCTCACAAACAAAGTCTGAACTTTTTCCCGACTGTGGAGAAGTGAAAATTGAGTTTTTCTGCAGTGAAAGTTAAAGCTCAAAGATTTCAAGCTCACAGAGTTAAACTCAAAGAGTAACACACTGCACTTCTCAAAAGATTTCTTGCTCTTCAATGGCAACTGTCTACAAGGGACTTTGTTTCTGATTTCCTCTCTTCAAACGAGTTTAATCCTAGAGCACTAACATGCAGTTTCACTAACGTGATGGTATTCTTCACCTGATATACGTGGTTAAAGCAGCAACACAATGAAAGCCATGTGACTACAATCGCATGGACAAAATCACCCAAAGTTATGTTCCAGGGTTAAGAATGTCAGCAAGCTGCACATAAAGTCTGGGCTACAATAGATGTAAGTCTTTGCTTCATGAAGACATGCCAGTTAGAGGAAAAATTGTTAAAGTGGGCTACAGATTTCCACTACTCTGATGTGTTTCTTGACCCAAGCAGTTCTCTTCTTTTATTGGTCTCCCACTGAAGCGATTTTTTTTTGTAGCCATTTGACCATGAAGGTTCACAATCTCCTTTCAACACTTAATTCTAAAATGTTTCTGCTATTTGAACTCTGGAAGGCATCGACGTGGGCTCTAATCTAAAGTGCAGTCAATTGTCAATTTATTATTCTGATAACTCCAATCAACATCCCCTGCAGTGACAGTATCTCTTCCTTTCTTGGAGTTTCTTTATTCACTGTTTTTGATGGTTTTTGCAGCTGGGCATGGAGAAACTTTCAGTTATTGAATAGATGGGTATAAAACTACAGTGCTCAACAAGCCTGTTTACTCTAAACCAACACCAATAGACCAAGAAGATCAGACATTTCACCTTCAGTACATTTCTGGACATTTAGAGAAAAGATAAAAAAAGATAAAAACATTAAGTGTGTTGATGTGCCTAAAACCTTTCACCGGTGCTCTGAAACAGTCATTTCAGCTCTCCTGAATGACAGTGGCCATTCTGGTTAACCCACAGTTTGATAAAATATAGGATGAGAATGAATGGTTGTAAATACTAGTTCACATAGTTTAATATAAATCAGGTCAGGCTTCTAGCCAGAAAAATTTTTCAGCAGGGCGCGTGAGTGCGCTGTGTTAGCACTAGCATGCTAATGCCAACTAGCAAGCTAATACTAACCGCTGAGCTGGTGAAATCCTGAGCCCGGCGCAACGGCGCCTCAGCAAGGCAATCAACCGCTAGCTCGAAGCCTGCATATGAATGCCATTTGATGTAAACCAGTAATGTCTTGCACTGATAAATGTTTTTTTTAGCATATATATTATTAGAATGCTTATTTTTACAGTTTTAATACTTCTACTAAAACAATAAAATGAAACAAATGCAGTCCAGCATTTTCTCCCATCTATTGCAGCATTGAGTGGAAATGATGGGCTTTCAAAGCAAACAAGAAAAAAAGAGAAAGAAATAATAAAGAATACATTGATTGGTCAGTCCATACTGAAATACCAGAACAACTCAGGTCCAAATTTAAGATTCTCCAGGTTTGTTGTGCAAAACTATTGCTGTTCCCTTCAGCCTCAGGTGTACTCATAACAATAATGTTGTCGATCAAACATAAAAGAATAAAACAAAGCAACAAAATATGAAATTCAAGCATCAGTATAATCAGCTATGTCAGGCTTTATAGAAAGCTCACGTAAAGTAACACAAACACTGTTTTATGGCAGAAAGCCTCCAGTAAAGCTTGGCGCCACAGCCATGGTGCTCTGACTTCCAGCTGATGAGTAATACACCCAGAATCTATTAGTAAGTCAGACAAACCAACCAGGCCAGAAAAGTCAGAGCCTGAGTAACAACACAAAGAAGCTGCTGACACGTAGTCAGTGTCAGCTGGAATCGGCTCCAGAAAAGATAAATGAAACGTCACCTGCACAGCATCTACAGCGTTGTTTCACTTATGTATGTACTGTAAGGCATTGTTAAAGTGTTAAAAGTCAGAGGAGAAGACACAAAGAAAAAAGAAGGACAGCATGAGTTCTACAATGGCTTTCTCCTCCTTTCTGCCTTGTTTTGCCTCATCATTTCTTTTATGTCTCGTGCTCTGAGCCCTGAACTTCTTTCACCCACATTTCCTATCTTCACAATAGCAGCAAAGTCACAATCTTTCCTCTATTATTATCTATCCTAAAACAACCTTCACATATTTATTTTCCCCCAAATCACCAGTTTTCTCTGCACCGCTTAGCTTCTCTATTTTCCCCCTTATTACTTCATACTCCATTTCCACTAGTAGATCAAACGTTTACCTGATTCTACAAATTCATTTGAGCATCCTAGAGAGAGAGAGCAAAATCACCAACAACTGTTGATCTGTTCTAAATATCAATTTTACTCAGAAAATGTTATTCAAATTGTTGCAACACCACTTCTTGTACCCGCTTCAGGCTCACATGTATGAAATTTATCCAGACATTAACAGGTCTTAAACCCACCCTTATGTATGAAGGGAGGGAGACAAGACAAAAGATATGATGTGGAAAAGAGCCAGAAATGAATAATAACTATTGATTGAATGTAAAGTGGTGTATACACAGAGAGAATAAAAAAAAGAGGTAAATGAAGAAGAAACACTCTTGCATTGTAACAAAAGGAGGGTTCAGGGTCACCTGATCCAGCCTCAACTATAAGCTTGATCAAAAAAGAGAGGTTTTAAGCCATTCATCCATTTACTGCCACTGATCCTGTTCAGGGTCATGGGGGGGCTGGAGTCTATCTTAGCTGCACAGGTTAGCAGCCTGTTGCAGGAGTAACACAGAGAGACAGATAGCCATTGACACTCACACCTCTGGGCAATTTAGAATCACCAATTAACCTAACCCCAGTAACTGCATGTCTTTAGACTGTGGGAGGAAAGCAGAGTACCCGGAGAAAACCCATCCAAACTCCACAAAGAAAAGCTCGAGCCAAGGTGGAATCGAACCCAGGATCTTCTTGCTGTGAGGCAGTGGCCCTAACCAACATGCAACTGTGCTGCCCGCAGTAATTTTTTCCCCTTTTTAATGTTTTTCCTGCAAAAGAGGGGCCGCAAAGCTGAACATGTTACTTCATATACTCCTAAATACTCTGGGAACCATAAGAAAGCCAGCAGTCTGAGAGCAAAGTGCTCGATTGATACTATGATGACTTTTAAGATAAAATGGGGCCTGATTATTCAAGACCTTTTATGCAAGAAGAAAGTTCAATTCTGGATTAAACAGGAAGCCAATGAAGAGATGCCAACATGGGAGAAATATTCTCTCTGTTTCTAGTCTAGCTGTACTCCAGCATTTTGAATCAACTTAAGAGTTTTTGGGGAGTTTTTTAGGACTGTACTGTGACGAGTTCTGAAACCTGACTGAAACTCTTCAAATAAACAGATAATTTGCAGATGATCAATTAGCTGTTTTAGAACCTCTTTCAAGACTTTCTTAGATGAAAGGAAGATTGGCCCATAATTAGCTGAGCCAGTTGAGTCAAGAATTAACTGAGATCAATTGAAGAAAAGAAACTGAAGAAAGAGCCTAAATAAAAATCTGTAGTATTGAAAGTAGCTGCACGTAATTATATATCCGTGAGATGGTTATGAATATTTTTCTCTAATAGTTAAACCATTTATTTGTAGATAAATTCATTAAGTCATTACAAGTTAAGATTCTTTGTCAGCCTAGCTACAGTGCTGAAAAAAAAAAACAGTTTATTCGAAATTTTCTTCAATCAGTGATGGATAATAAGATCTCCCATCATTACACAGGGTGTTTAAACAAACTCTTTCTTCTTTTTCAGAGAAGCCACAGTATTCAGAGTCATACACAGTGAGGATGTTACGCTATTAATGAGATAATCAACCTCTGTGGGAGTAGCGTTCAGGTAGCTGTTCTGCACTGTGGTGGCACATGGTGCTGAACAGTATAACAGCAGAGGAGTGATATTACTTACAGCATTTTCAGAAAGGCATCTACTTTAATGAAATTTATTCCCGACAGGCTATGTAATCCATTATAGTAAATTTATATGCTAAATTTAAATAATCAGACAAAAGAGGATTTTTAGGGAATACTGTTAAATCATCAGTTTCTATACCAGAGTTTGATTAAAGTGTGGGGTGGGCTCTTTTACATTTTGAAAGAAAACAGATGTGTCTTATAGCGTAAATTGAGTGTTCAGTATCTGAGCACTGAAATCAGATAAATAGTCTAAAAAAATAAAATAAAACTCAGTTTTTGGTCTTTGTTTGAGCTGGAGTGGAAGCTTGTCACTGCTTTTTCTTGGCTCGTGCTTTGAGAATTGTGACAGTTATTATGACTCGGGGCTGTTGATTCATTTAAACTAAAATATTCATTCTGCTGTAACCAGGTTTTGGTAAGGTAGAATATATCAATTCTTAAATAATTTACTAATTTACAATTTACTAGACCTAATGTTTATTAATCCACATTTAACTGTTTTAGTCTTTGGTGCAGTTGAGGATCATAGATTGTTTTTAAATCTGAAATGATCTTCAATCATTTTCTGATTTTCTTTTATTTTTTTGATGGTCTGGGAGCAGACACAGCCTCTATAGGGACACAATGTTGCAGGGATGCCAGGCGAGAAACTGGTCCCAACTCTGGATAGCCACATTTTGGTGGGTTTAATCAATTTGTCGAGATTTCTAGAAATGAGACCCTTTTCCATCCAAAGTGAAATGGATAATATGTGTCCTAAAAAGGCCAGGTTTTCCTCAGAAAGTTTACCAGTTATATATAAAGCCCACAGGAGAGCAACCTTCAGGTCCGACTGCGGAGGGGCCCAGAGAAAACTACAGACTGGTTCTGTTTAAGGCTATGCTACCTCCTCACTGTCACCCAGCTGGACTGATTTCCCAGCTGCTTGGGACAATCTACTGGGTGGCTAACGTTTGCTAAGCTACCTTAGTCTGCACCAGCTGGGCCTTAGCTAACTACAGGATGCAGGGTGCATGCTCTCCAATTCACTGAGCCTGGCTTCAAAAGCCACAGATAGGTTACATTTATTTCAAGTACCGAGTAGCTAAACATTTGGCACACTGAGTAGGAAAGCTTGGGAGGGACACCGACAGTGACTCGGCTAAGAGCTGAGCCAATAGCTATGCTAAGCTAGCGAATACCTTAAAAAAACATGTGCCCATGTCCCCCCCAGTATTGCAGACAGGCCAAGTCATTATATAAAGGTTTTGTAATTAAACATGCTACATGGATCGAGCTACACAAAACACCATTATAACAGGAACAGGAAGTGTTACAATACCACAGAGAGAGCCAGCACCAAATGAGAGTGCAACCATCAGCGCTTCCAGGTTACAGGCAGCAGAGTGACAGGAATAAAGATGGTTACTAACTCATAACACTGCGTAACACCTTAAACTAGAGGATTTACTTGCAGTTACTAGGAGAACAAGGTTTTATACCACTGTTGCATTTGTAGCACTGCAACTATTCAAAGGTTTTCACACTTTTTTGAAAGGGTCAGGTAGAAAATATTAGCCTCCAGGAAAGACTATTCTCAAAAAGGAAACTTCATCTATCTGATATGGATGTGTCTAATAAATGAGTGCAGTGTAATACATTTCTGGGGCATCTCGCCAAACTTCAAGCTTACGCTCCATTACACCACTATTTTTTATATCTTTACTTTTCTGTCTTGTTCCTTCATGGTTCTCAGAATCCAGTCCACTTCCACCTCCTTCTCTCCAGTTTACAGTTGGGGAAATAATTATTAATTCGGCAGGGGATTAAATAAGTCTGCTCACTAACAATAACATGAACAATCTATAATTCTTATGTTAGTTTTATTTTAATGGAGAGAATATGTCGACAAAATATCCAGAAGAAAATACACATCGCATAAAAGTTAAACATTTTTTTGCATGTCACTGAGTGAATTAAGTATTTGAAACCTAAGCAAAACATGATTTAGTACTTTGTGGAGATAGCCATTTAAAAAAAACAACAACTATGTTTGGTGTGTCAAAACTGGCTGTAAGAGTCAGGCATTTCCATTCCTAAGCCAGTCCACTATAAAACTGAACAAAATTTTTTAAGTTCTCCAAAGCTGAGTCTTGGAATCCTCTGGCTCATTCCAAGGATGCTCTGGAATATGATGTGACTGACATGTAGCTAGCTCATGCAGAACTGAGCAGATGCATCATGAGACCGTGTATGTTGAGACTGCTTCGTGCAGTTTTCAGTCTGAAACTGTGCTGTGCGCTATGCGTGCTTCCCTGGTGACAGTGGCTTTAATTGAGACTGCCCCTACTCTTGTACCTGTTCCTCATCTAAGGGCAGCCAATGACCGGCCTGCCCCGGCACCCGTACTTGGGTGAGGGTGGTCTGGTTCCAGCCTCACTGGCATTCCCTGGAATCAACAGTGGGCCCTCCTGAGCAGCCCCAGTCGTCAGTGGAGATGGCTGGGTGCCCTGCAGAGTGGTTAAAGCTGTTGGCGGGAACAGCTGCTTAGTGCTCGCTTGTGCAACCCCAGTCTGAGCCAATAGAGTCATTATAAC
Source organism: Apistogramma diplotaenia (assembly GCA_015052665.1). Classification (NCBI taxonomy): domain Eukaryota; kingdom Metazoa; phylum Chordata; class Actinopteri; order Cichliformes; family Cichlidae; genus Apistogramma; species Apistogramma diplotaenia. The sequence continues at coordinate 7,447 of VOQJ01030971.1, forward strand.
CATCTGAGCAGTCTCCAGAGTCACCAGAGCTGCCTACTGCTGCAGCACCTCCACAGTCTTCAGAGTCACCCAAGAGTGAGCCAAGGATTACTGAGCCAGTGGTCCCCGAGCGGCACTTGGTGCTGTTCTTCCTGCAGCGGGATCGGAGGAGTGGTCTACACCCCTGTAAGTGAGCACCTGTGGTCTCTGCTCCGGTTACTCACCTGTTGGCTATCACGCTGGTTGACACCCCAGCTTTAAAAGATAGAAGCTTCTTTGAAGCCACACACCAGATTGCCTCGTTGCTCAATGCAAAGCTTGGCTCCGCATTCAAAACCTCTGCATACTTGGATTGTTGTCTCTTTCTCTTCTTACCTTCTCCTTCCTCTCTGCAGCTCACCAGCAGTAGCCTTGGAGTGAAAGGACTCTTGCAGAGGAGTGGAGACTCAAAGAGAGGAATGTGTGGAAAACCCAGCTTCAGCTGCCCAGCCGGCTTTAAAGACCGTGTCGCTTTAGAATTCAAATGAATTTAACTTCACCACAACGCTGTTTGTTTGTGTCCAGGTTAATGACGGAGCTTAACAAATATAGGGACACTGTTGCGGTCGGCTCCAGCTGAGGGGCCCTGGAAAAAAACAGACTAAGCTGAGTAAAACTGTATCAGCAAAAAGCTCTGATAGCTTACACTGAGCCAAGTTTTGCTTTGTTTTCTTTCACTCTTCCAAAATTACTCACAAGAATGACTAACCAGTACATCTGAAAATGTACCAATTTTCTGTTCTTTTAGGAGAATAATTTAAAGAAAACCTGCTTGTAAATGATAAGCTGTTTTCCTCTGTCTTGCTTTTGCTCTTTTATTAATATTGCTCATTTGGTTGCTGGCAGTCCAATAGAATTTCTGAATTTTGCAGAGTCAGCTCCAAGCATTAATGCGGTCAGCATCACAGGTACTGCTCGGATATAGCTGACTGTTTTGTTTTCTTTGCATTTTGCTAAGTATTTGAAGCATTACTGTTCCTGCAAAAGCCAAAGAAAAAGCCGCTCTACAAACCGGGTCTTCTTCATTACAAATCAATAAAGACTGAACACGATGATGAGAGAAGTATGAAATCGCAAACACAACTTTGAAATCATTTCATTACTCTGTTTCAATACTGTGAAATCTGAGATATCTGCTGATATAATTTATGAATCATCCGCAGATACTGCTGCCTTACAAGCCTAATGAGTTGGTATCAAGATTTAAGAATATCTATGTATCATAAAAGTCCTGCGTTTACATAATGTGTAGGTTATACACCGGTGTACGCACAGGTATCCTAATCCTCCTTTATTGTCATTCGCATCACATTTACATGTAGTGATCCCAGTACTGCCCTTAAAGAAGAATAAATATAGAGTAGCAGTAATATAAAGAAAGATGTGCATATATACACACACACACACACACACACACACGCATGCATACAAACATTCACACCCACACACATATAGATACTTGATTAATACAACAATATACAGTAACAGCAACAATACAAGGTAACACTGGACAATCGGACTCAGCAGTCATGGTTGTTCCCTCTCTTTCGCCGGTGCACCAAACGCCTCATCTGCCCATCCATCATGCACGGAGGCAGATGATTGGCCGTCTCGGACTGCTCCTCATAACAACAGTCTCTGCATGGTAACTGTTACTGAGGAGAGAAAATTACCAAACCCACCGAGATACAACCTGCTAAAAATAGCTGCCATCAAAAATCCCCACTGCTTGTTACACCCCGTCTGTGTGTGTGTGTGTGTGTGTGTGTGTGTGTGTGTGTGTGTGTGTGTGTGTTTGAGCTCTGTGTATGTGTGGGTGTGTGTGTAACCATGTGTACGGGGTTAGGGAAAGAGAAAGAAATATGGTGAAAGACAGGGACCAGGAGAGAGAAATAAAGAGGAGAGATGACAGAGAGAATGATTGACTGACAGACCAGCTGACGCTGTAAATGGCTCACTGATTGTATGATTGATTTACTTACTACCTTCTGTCTTTGCTAAGTAGCATAAATCAGCAGTGGAGTGAGGAGAAACTCTTTAAAGGTTCTCTGAGGCCTTTGGGTTTCTCTGACTGCTTGAAATGGAAGAAAGTTACTGACACATTACCTATTCCCCACAACATGATGGCAACTCAGCTTTAAAAAATACATGGATTAAACAAGATGGGAGTGTGTCCAAGTATGTGTGTGAGATAGGGAACCCAGTGGTCATGAGCTCCTTTGAAGTGTTCATATTTACTGATATGACCCATCGGCCAATGTTGCATTTAAGGCACCTGCAACTATGTTGAGCTGGAAGGAATGCTCAAATATAATATTTCTGTGTGTACATGCGTGTGTGTGTGTGTGTGTGCACCAGTGTGTGTGTGTGTGTTTGTCTGTGTCCAAACTTAACAGCATGGCTTTAAGCTTTTTCTTGCTTTAGTTGCTTTCAGTGGCAGATACTGTAGGTATTAAGCCCCAAAAGCCGGTTTACTGTTGTAGAAAATAACTTAACCATCCAGCTTTGAAAGCCAGTGTTATGATTTTGTAATAAATGCTTCAGCTACATTTTCTTTTTTTTACGGGTCTTTCTGTACTTGTAATCAGCATTTTGAATCACAATTGCATTTTGCCGCATTGCAGAGTGGCCTAATGAAGATAAACCAAGTTTTTAAAAAAAATGACCCTACGTTGAGGGAATGTGGGAGTGCAAATAAGAATTGCAAATTATTGCATCAGGTTGAAGATATCATTTTTGAGAGTTCAAGTT
>VOQJ01030973.1:0-12786 GCA_015052665.1 Apistogramma diplotaenia
GCAGCTGTTGTACACAGTTATGGAATGTTCCGCTCTGGTTACACACCATCACCCTGAAAGCTCTGAAGACCAAACCTGAGAAAGGACACCCCCGTCCATAGGGAGATGTCCCATATGTGATGTGTTTCACTTTACCTACTGTACCCTGAACACATCCATGTACTGTAGAGACAAATATTTATGTGTTGCCCCTTGTGGTGGGCTGGAATTGAACCCATTTACACTTACAGTACAAAGTTGGCAGTGATAATATGAAGGTAGTTTCTCTCAAAGTGGAAGTTTTTCAGTCTTAAAACATCACATGCTGACCATGCTGCACTTATCATGTGCTATGTATTTAAATAGCTCATTAAAACTATCAGGGAGTCTGCGTTCCTTTTAATTTATTGCTCTGAAACACAAATTCAGAACACATTAAAACTGTGACACCCCCTCCGTCCCCACAGTAGGTGAAAATTTAATAAAAATGCATAACTTTAAGCTTTTACAAGTCATCTGGGATAGGCTCCAGTCTGCTCTGCGACTCTGAATTTGATAAGCGGCTAAGAAGATGCCTGTAGATGGACAAATCTAACCATTTCCATATTTTTAGCCTTTTCCCATATCCATAATAAAGATTAAATATCACTGAAAACCATCACCTTTTTTTTTTCAAAGTAATGTGTGTTATTGCACCCCCAGAATAAGAGAAACATGAGGATTTATTGGGGATTTATCATGGTGCATTCACTTACATTTGCTTTCCATTTTTAGAAAGTGTCTGTTTTTGATTTTAACAGCAACAACATTTTTTTTATAAATGAGACAGATTCTTGCTAAAAGCTGCAAAAAGCGAAACCGGCATTCATGTTGTCTTATGCAGAGTTCAAAATGAGAAGCGTCTCCAGAATCCATCCCCCTCTCTGTGCCAGCCTGCGTCCATCTGTAATATCTGCTGTCCTGACATAAGTTGATCAGGTGGTTTGTATTGTGTTTTGTGTAGTTGTGTATATTTCTGTCTGTTCTGCGCTAAATGTGTCTGCACCCTTCTTGTCATGTGACTGAAACACTTCTGCTCCTGTCAGTCACTCCTGAGGTCGCAGGGAAATATCCCAGTGATAGAAAAAGTACAGCTCTATGCGGGATTACATGGGAGCACTGTAGTTGGATGGTTTCCTGCAACATACACAAGGCTGTTGTCATCCACAAAAATGAATTGCTTCACTACATCCCCTCCTTTTGTCGGTCTCTCTTTGTGTGTCCGTTCCTCTGGTGTGTTTCAGGTTATTGCAAACACAGCTGCAAAGTCAGTACCTTCATTCTTCTCAGCATTTCATGTGCATGAAGTGAAGCTCAGCAGTATTAGCATTTCTAGATATGCTACTTTTAACTCTGGTGTGGAGTGAAGCTGTGTCCATCTTGGATTCATGTGTGTTGTAATTGAACTAAAGCTTATTTTTAGTTGTTAGGCAGCACTGAGCAAAATCATCTGGTCCCCAGAAGTGGAAAGTGGCAAAGTGCATCTAATTACTGCTACATTACTTACTTTAATCAATTTCTGGGGAAATTGCTGAATTTTTTTCCTTCACTTTATCTCACAGATGCATTGCCATTTCTTTATATCAAAATTGTCACAGAGACCGAGGTTACTTACACATAAAGACAATTTAAAGAAGCCAAAATGAAACTAAAACTTACTATAAATTATTTTAGTGCTAAAATCAGAATGTACTAAAGCATTCACTTTCCACTTTTGCTGGTCCTTTTAATATGAAATCTTCTGGGATGTGAGTGCAAATGTTTCCGTGTGTCATTTTAAATATGCTGGTAATGACCTGTCAGTTTGTCCTGCTAGTTGCCTTAAACATTAGCATGTTTGGTTTTCTTTGGACTTGGAAGTAAAAGCTTTTCATTTTTCTTTAGAGTTTAGCAAGGTTCAAGTGATACTGTTAAAGACCTCGTACTGTTGTTTCTGTAGACATGCTGTGTCCCAGTTCCATAAACTATAATATCAAAATAAATTCTTCAGTATGAAATACGCATGCAGTAGAATAATCTAAACATTTGCCATGCAGAGTGCACATTTAATGCTGCTTTCCATTTGATGCAGAAGTTGGATGTCGGAGCTGGGACTAATGGCAGATTAAAAGTTTTACAGTTTTACTATTGTTTATGTTCACTACTGCCATGATGAGGCTTCTCCAACGCTCTGAGACAGAAATCTAAAGGGACATTCCAGCTGAAAATTAAACCTTAAAGTTTGCAAATGTAAATCAACATTTGTTTGTAAATAAATGTGAAATAATTATCATGAGAAATTAAAATTTACAAAGATCAACCATAAACTCAGGAGTCAAGTTCAAATCCCGGACAAACCCCCATTTTGTCATTAACTGACGGGAAGGACAAAATAGGCAGACCAGGCATAACTCTAACATATAAAATAAATGTATTTTTAAAAATATGCAGTAATGTCTAATGTGTGGATGTTTAAACAGCTGCTCTACAAGCAGACAAAAAAAGCCAGTTTTCAACCAAATCACGGGGAATAACGAGACATGCTTTTCCTGTGCAATCACTCCCAGTGAGCCACCTCCTGATCCAGGAAACCATTTACACAGGAAAACTTTCTTGAGATGTAATGGGGCTGTCATAATCAATTTGCAAGCTCAGACTGTCCCTAATTGATACTGAGTGCCACAGTTCTTACTTGTGTGGTTGAGTCAGATGAGAAAATTGGCAAATCAACACATTTCATTTCCACATATTTTCATCCTTCAGTTCATTATTTTGACACTTTTCTCATGTGAATCCTCACAGAATATCTTCATAGTATGAAGCTGGGACACAGCTACAGTACAGAGCAGTGGGCATTTTCTCTAAGGGTCTGCACTATAAGCAAAAATTACCACAGCAGTACAGCCGCCCACCCAGCCGGCCCCAACACACCTTCTGCCAGTTGCATGACTCCACTTTGACCTTGCCATTTCTTTTTTCCTTCTCCTTCATATTCTTCTCTCTTCTTTCCCCCACCTGTTAATATCTCATATTTAAAACCTTCACTCCTGCACCTGAAACCTCCCTCTTTTACCCACTGACCTTTGATCCCTCCCACCTCCCCTGACAGTGTGGAGTACACCCCCAGCTTCAACCCCATTGCTTTGAAAGACTCAGCCCTGTCCACCCACAAGCCAATTGAGGTCAGGGGTCCAGGAGGAAAGGCCACTATTGTTCACGCTCAGTACAACACACCAATCAGCATGTACTCACAGGACGCCATTATGGACGCCATCGCAGGGCAGTCACAGGCTAAGGGACACGACAGGTGAGGACACACGACCAAACTAATCCCCCCTCAAATGTTTGATACCTCCTCTGCACTGACATTTGATCACATCACACTGATTGAACAAGGCCATGTGTATAAAAATTAAAGGGTCAGTTACCCAGATGACAAAAAACATATTAATTCACTTAATCCTAGTGGTGTTCAGTGTTGTTTAGTCTTATTATTTTACCATTTGTAAAACTCAGCCACTGAGATTTCTACTTCTGTAGCATTTGCTGCCAACAATGAACTGAAGTCACATATTTTGTCAATACTTGATGATCTACATGGCTGAAGGAATCAGTTGAGCTTACACTAAAAAGATTTTAAAACTAAAACAATATTTTTGTGTTTGGTTGTAATGTGGCTAAAGCGCACATCCCTTCCTCTATGCATGGCCACACAGGTACTGCAGTGTCTGTAATACCAAACAATATGGTAATGTAAAAAAATTCACAAAATCTAGGATTGCTGTACAATCCCAGAATTGCCACATCTCTGCATGTTCTTATCACAGCATTAGATGGTGCCGGCATTGCAGACAGTCGTCAGTAAGCAGCATTCATGTTCACCATTATCCTTGCAAAGGGAGGCGTGCGACACAGTGATGTTATAACTGTGCAAATTTGTGTTGTTTTGATTTCTCATGCACCTCTCAGTGTTGTGACCTGGTGCACGTGGCACAGTTGCCACAGCCATGTTCCACATTTTTGACCGTTTTGTAGTTCTGCTGGTCTGAACACACTTGTGCACTTCTGCAGATGCTGCATGACTAGCTTTAATTTGTAGAATGTGAGAACATGTGTTGTTTTTGTAATTTGGGTGAACTGACCTTTTAAGCTCCAAATAAGGTGGAGCTCCTGAGCATACATTAAGCCTACCCTGCTACAACTAGTGTGTCTATAGTCGTGTATGCCCGGGCTTTTCCTTGTTGCCTGTGTCCGTGCCAAATACACCTCCGTGCCTTCACCCACTTTCCTCTGCTCATTCCATCAAACCAACCAACCACACCTGTGCTGTCCTCCACCCATCCCTTCCCATCCTTCCTTCCTGGTTGTGACATCAGTGAGGAGGCAGGCTCCCCCTTGGCGTAAGTACAGCAGCGCTGCTTTTCCGTCTCGCCTCTCCTCATCCATGCGTCTCCTCTCGTCTCACGACTTTTTAATAGCTTGTGCATTGTTCCATGTGTCTTATAAACTAACATGTGACTGAAAAATGTCTGAAAATCCTCCAGCATCTCTTTGTTTATTGTATATATGTTTTTTTAAATGTTTTTGTGAAGTGTTAAACCAAAGTGTTTGATGGTTATGCCATGAGGCTATCATGGTTATGTGTTAAGAAGTACCTTCAGGTACTTTGACCATAGTGTGAGAGTGCAAATCCTGTGAAAGTCCTCCTCTGATAAAACAGACACTATCATCACAGCCTTGGGAACCTACAGGGACTTCATCTGGTGCAGTTTCATAGCATGGGAATGTTCTGAGTACCACAGGTTTTCAAAAGACTACTGCCCGGACCTGCACTGACTCACTTTCTAACTGTGTGTAAACACACTTCAGTATTTACTGTTGTGTACTACAGGCACATAAAGTTAAACCATAGGACATCAGAACAGAATGTGATGGAATAACACACATGATGTAATGTAAAAATTAAAAACTTGTACAATGTAATAAATGCCCATGATTAAATAAAAATTTACTTTAGAAAAGTTGTTAACCTAAGCATTTAAATTGGATTTCAGTGGTTTTGTGGTGCAGGTTTTAGCAGGTTCTTACAATTTCAAGTCTGATGCACAGTGAGATGATAGTCTCGAAGAACTGCTGAAATTCAGACGAGTATAGACATATACAAATGCACATGCATTGCCATGATTTCTTAGTTTCTTGCATATTTGTCACACCTACTGTACATGTTCTACTTGGCAAAGATAACCCAAGTAACTACAAAACGCAGCTTTTAAATTATTTCATATGTTAAAGGAAAAAAGATATCCAAAGTTTTGTGTGAGTGGGATGCTTCTAATTTTAGAAATATTGCACAAATGCAATTTTATCTTAATTTAGGAGCAGGAAATTAGAGGTCATCCAAGTCTTTATGTCTTTTGGCAGTTTAAGTAATTGGCGTGTGTCTTCTAGCTTTGTGGATTTATAAAGTTGGGTATCATTTGCATAACAGTGAAGTATGTGAAGGAGACTCACCATTTACATTAACAAATTGGAGTTTATTAGATAAATATGATTCAAACCACTGCAGCACAGATACTCTTTCAATAATATTTTAGATGAAAGAAAGGTTTGAGCCTTTAATTGGCTAAAACAGCTGGTTCGAGTGATGGCTTTAAGTAATGGTTTGATTTCTGCCACCTTAAAATCCCGTGGCAAATAACCAATTAATAAAGACAGACTGAGCACATATGAGATTAACACATTGAATTATTTAAGCAGTTTTGTAGTAATGGAGTCTAACAGGCATGTTGATGGCCTGGGAGAAAAAGCTATTGAAGTTAATGCCAAAAGATCAATCGGACGGAAAGAGTCTAAATAAATATCAGCAGTACTGAAAGTAGAGGTATGCGAGGATAAGTCTGAGATAGTTATGAATAATTTTATTTCTAATGAAAGAAATTCATGAACTCATTACTAGTTAAAGTTAAAGGACTGCTCAGTTCAACAGAGCTCTGACTCATTGTGAGCCAAAAGAATGTGGTTAATCACAGAATCATTATTTAATAATAAAGATGATTATTTTTTCACACTGAGCCAGGTTTGGACAGTGTTTTTTTTTCCATTAATAAAATTAATCATCATTTCATTTACTTGTGTTATCTTTGTCTAAAATAAAAAAATTTTGATGATCTGAAACGTGACAAATATGCAACAAAATAAGAAATCCGAGTGCATATTTTTCACAGTACTGTATCTAAGTTTGAGGCTTGAGGCAATTTTACCTTTTGTTCCAACATTTGTATGTTAACCCACTCAATATTTTTAAGACAGGATGCATACATACAGTACATCATACATACGTCTATCAGAGACACTTAAATACAGCACAACTGTAATCCCTTTAGGTGGTGTATCATGGGCACTTAATACATGATCCAATTTGAGCTTTTAAAGCCTTAAGATCTACTGTGGAGCCACTGAAATCTGACTCTTTGCTCTGCAGTGGGGTTCTGCCAATCAAGGAGCCTGTGGTAGACTGTGCATCCCCAGTGTACCAGGCAGTGATCAGGCCAGGAGAGCCCCAGGACATGTCTGACTGGGCTCGCCGCGCTGCCAACCTGCAGTCTAAGAGCTTCAGGATCCTGGCCCACATCACCGGCACTGAATACCGTCAGTACACTGACTCCACCATATCTCCTTGCCCTTTCATCCTTTGTGATTTCATACTCTCTCCCTGAATGTGCCTGATACTCTTCTGCTAATCCTCAGTTAGTTATCGTCTCAATGATGAGCTCTTACTAAATCCTCTTGTTCATCTCTGTCCATGCAGTGCAAGACCCGGATGAGGAAGCCCTGCAGAAGTCGAGGTAAGGGTGGTCTTTTAAGGAGGAGTTACCAGTCTACTGACATTTGGAGACATTAGAGTGGCATCTTTGGTTCAGGGAAGGAAAATAAAGAAAAATTACAGAAACAGACATCAGCCACCTTGTCCTGAAGGAAAAGACAGAAAGGCAGTCTAACAAACCAACATAATTTTTAATAGAAGTATTGTTTTTAATCCTTTGCACTCAGTGACTGCCTGGAGTCTAGAACCCACAGTCATCACCAAACGCTTTACTGCAGCCACCTTCAGTTACTTCTTTTTTACGAGTCTCTCTGCATTCAGTTTTGTATCCAATAACTGCTAAGCATGCTGTATTGGGTTGAGATTAGGTGACTTAGCCTTAGCCACTGAAGAATATCCAATTTCCTTACCTTGAGAAACTCTTGGTTTGGTTTTGCTTTGGGTCATTAACCAGTTGGATAAGTTTTGCATTATTTGGTTGAATGTGAGCAGAGAGTACAGCCCCGTACACTTCAGAATTCCTCCTGCTAACTAGCAGCCATACATACCCATGCTTTGGTATGCTTTGGGTGGTTCCTGTGCTTCTCCCCTTCTCCATATCTGTACTTGTCTCATTCCATCAATTCAATTCAATTTTATTTTATTCATACAGCACCAAATCACAACAAATAGTCACCTCAAGGTGCTTTTTATTGTAAGGTAAAGACCCTACAATAATTACAGAGTAAACCCAACAATCAAAACGACCCCCTATGAGCAAGCACTTGGTGACAGTGGAAAGGAAAAACTCCCTTTTAACTGGAAGAAACCTTCAGCAGAACCAGGCTCAAGGGGGAGGGGGGTACAAGTTCATTTTGTACTTCTTGAGAATGTTCATGGCTTGATTAGATTGGATGGAGAGGAGGTGGGCTGAAGGGCAGATTGACAGAAGTCCACAGAGATTTAAAGTACGAGTGGAGGCTGAAAGAGGGCGAGCAGGAAGACGACTGGCTTAGAGAAATTATGTCAGGATTTACCTAACTATATTCCCATAAAACTGTAATTTATTTATTCATTTTTATTTATTTATTTTTTGCACACGTGGCTTGTCCTGTCTTCCCCACCATCAGAGAGAAGTTTGAGTCAGAGGTCAAAGGGCCCCGCTTTGCCAAGCTGAAGAACTGGCACCACGGACTGTCTGCACAGATCCTTAATGTCCAGGAATAAAGAGGAGAAGGAGAGAACAAAGGAGGAGCAGGAGGAGGAGAACATGTAAAAAACTACATGGACAAAAGGAGGAAAAAGAGATAAATTATGAAGCGAGATAAGGAGCAAGAGGAGGAGGAAACTCCTCGGGAATGTGAGATAGTATTGTAGCCCAAATTAGTATGATGAAAGATACTAAGTGTTAGTGTAAGAATGCTATGTTAAATGTCAAATATATCTGTCAGCTGCTAAAACCTGATCTTGCATTTAGGTTTTTCTTTGTTTTTTTCTTTTTGTTTGGGTTCTGTCTCTCTTACAGTATGTGATGGGGAAATTGTACAAAAATTAAGTATTCAAGTGAAAATGCAGAAATTATGTTTCTTTTATGCACCAGTACGTAAACAAACATATGAATTTTAACACTATGTGCATGTTTGTGAGGCAGCACGCATAGAGATGTATTTAAATGCACCATTACAGTATGTAAAAAAAATGCACTCAAAAATGTACTGATATCAATGTGAATAAATGTTTTCTTAAATCAATATGGCTGGGTGAAGTTTTGTAAAATAAAAATCTAAAAACTGAAAAGAAAAATCAAAACTGGAGGCAAGGTTTAGGGTCATGATTGACAGAGACCTTCCTCAGGCAACAAGTCACATTTCCTGTCATTTCTGTTGCTGGTGGGCAGACAGTCTTTTGACTTTGCAAACCAAGATGTTATTTAGAAAGAACATCTAACATCTTTTGACAGGATAATAAGATGATTGCTTGCTTGTTTGTGGCAGTACTGACACTAACACAGCTGTCAGCATGTGGAGCTGATTATTAGTCCTATCGTAGGCTTAGTTTATTTTAAAGGGGCATTATTAAGCTTTTCTTATTTTCTGACAACAAGATCAGCAGTGAAGGTAAAGATCCTACAGTATTAGAAAGAAATCCCAACAATCATATGATCCTCTGTGACCAAGAACTTGGCAACAGTGCCAAGGAAAAAAAATCCCTCTACACAGGAAGAAACTCCTAACTATCCTGATCTTTAAAGTAGAGTGGGTATCTGTCTCACAGATCCAATCTGGGAGCATTCTGGATCAACTGAGGGTTTTTCAGGAGGTTTTTAGAGTGACTCATTATAAGCCATCTTGGAATCTAAAGTAAATATCTGATTAGACACCATATGTCTAAGATTTTTAGGACCAAGTACAATAACCTCCGTTTTGTCTGAAATAAGAAGTCGGTAATTAGAGGTCATCCAGGCCCTTAATTCTTTAAAACATATCTATAGTTTAATTGGGTGGTTTGTATTATCTGGCATCATGGATAATTCATTTGGGGTGTCATCTGCATAGCAATGAAAATGTATGCAGTGTTTTCTAATAATACTTGCTAAGGGAAGCATATCTAATGTAAAAGTATTGGTCCCAGCACAGAACCCTGTGGAACGCCATGACTTACATGCACAAATTTAGTCTATTGGATAGATATGATTCAAACCACTGCAGCACAGTTCCTTTGATACCAACAGTGTATTCCAATCTTTGTAGTAAACATAGTGTGTAGTAAATATGCATACATACAGATGCACTGGGAGGAAACTTTGATACCTCTTATTCCATGTTGTCCATCTTGCAAAGCCTTTATGGACGACGATGCCCAAGCAGATCAGAAAACACAGTCAATCCCGAGCTTAATGGAAAAGGTGGCTGCCTACATGGATGGTCTTGAAACCAGGGAAGTCTAGGAGCCTGACGATACTGAAAGGAAAGGTCACATAAAAGTTTATAATATATAAAAACACACAAATATACAACAAAAACAAAGATACAACAAAAACAAATAAAAATACATTTGACAGTAATCAGTTAAAAATGGCCACAGACCTGATTTGCCATCAGCCATTATTTATTATTGTTTCTTAAATATAGCTGTCAGTTAGTGTGTTAGTGTCTCTGCCCATTTTTAACTCTGTTTGTTTTTTTTGTTTTTTCCCACTGGCACAAAACAAAGATATTTACCTGTTTTTTATGCTAACCTTCCACTACCAGCTAGCTAATTTATCAGAACTCTGTGGTGAAAGCAGCCACACCGAACAATGGCATAACCAGTGAGACCAAAACATAAAATATAAAAACATAAAAGCAAAGAAATCTGTTGTTTTAAAGCTTTGGGAAAACATTTTCAGTGCTGTTATCTGTGCATTCATCACTACAAGCAAGATTCGAACATAGTTCATTTCATCATTCTGCATCATTCTGCATTTAGACCCCGGAAACACTTGAATACTTCGGCTTGGACTTGCCCACAAAAGATTTGTAAATAGTATCAACGACTAATGATTTTACATCTTATAATTTAATATCTTAAATCCGAATAATCCCCAGTTATTGCCATAATGCTGTGTCATGGTGTAATGTGTGCTGTGAACACCAGAGGGCAGTGTGATTACACACATTAAAAACCTGAAAGAGGTGACCTCAGCCTCAATAAAAACGATCAGTGTTCCAGATGCACTGCTTTTCTTTTCATTAGTATAATATAGTGTCGACACTATAATGATTAAGCAGAAGACTTTCTTCCCACTTATTTTTCCTGCTCTCCAACATTTTGACATTGAATTTTTTTTTTTTAAATTGGATTGGAAATAACTTACAGATAAGTCACACAACTCAGATGCTACTATTCTTTGTGGATTTAGCCAAATGAATTCAGCAAGATGCAAGCAGATAACATTAAAGTAGTATAAAAGGTAGAATTTGGTGAATGGATGTAGCGTGCAACATCATCTTAAATATTAATTCATGCGTTCCACCCTTGATACAACCTGCAGATTAAACAGCCTCTGCTAAACTACACCATTCTATGGTATTTTATTTTCATGCAGCCGTTGAATAACATAAACATTGTGTACTCTTTTTTTTATTCTTCAGGATGATTCACAAAAGTTTCAAAATCCAGTATTGCTTGCTGAGCCATCCTTACCTTTGAAAATAATCTCTTGTCTTCCTCTTCTGTCCTTCATCTCAGAGAATGAGCCACATTTTTTCTCTCCCTGGGAAATACAGCAAAAATACACATTTTGTATCAAAGTCCGCAGAAACGGTGTGTTTGCTGATATTTGTTGAGACATTTGCATTTGAAATTACCTGCCAGTGATTCCGCTCACGCCCGCTCCTCTTTTGTAGCACTGTGACCCCAACTTTGCATCTGCGCCATGAACACATCACAGGAATAAGAAGGGGAAAAAAGGATGTTTTGAGGGTGTGAACAGATGTGATCTTTTTCTTAACACTGGAGGCAACGTGAGGCTGCAGCATAGAAAAAAAGCTTTCACTCAATTGTAATATACAGTAACCTGCCTCAGATTTAATGACTCACAAACAGAAGGTTCGTTACGGCTTTAACCCCTGGTTTTAATATCAATGTCACACAGAATCACTGCGCTGCTGAGTCAGCATGTCTCAGTGAAACAGAAGGAGTGGTGGTGGGGGGGGGGGGGGCTGTTGTGACTCATTCAGGTGAAAATGAGAAAGCATTTTCTCTCCTCTCTCAACAGCAAAAATAGCTGTAGGTGCTCCCTTTGTCTTTCTTAACGTAATCTGACTCAGTGAGACTTTACTCGAGTGGTAAAAATAAAAGCATCTATATAAAGAATGATACTGTTTATTTAAAGAATGTTTAAGATATGCAGCAAAAAAATAATAAGTAAAAGTATTTACAGAAAACACTTTAGCTAAGAAATTAAAAAGGAAGGCATCAGATGTTTGGGACAAACTCTGTGATGCAACTACAGATTACACGACAAAATCTAACAAGGCGTGTGATCTGAGAAGGGGCTCTGCTGGTTATGTAACCAGTGCATGCAGCCTCAGCATCTACTAAGGTGTGCCCAGAGCAGTGTGCCAGTCAAAATATGCAAACAGAAAGCCGGAGGCTGAGCTGAGCATGAGAGAGAGTCATCAGAAGAAAAGATGGATGAGAGTGGCGAGATGGTTAAAGGGGCGGGGTTGCAGCATGACCTGAAAATGCTGCAGCATCCGGCTGCCTCTCCTCCTCCTCCTCCTCTCTCCATCTTTTTCATATTGGCTGTATCCTCCCTCCTGTTTCTCTCAGTCTGAGTGTGTAGCCCTGCTGTGTGTTCCTCTCTACCCTCTGTTGGAGCACCGAAGGGAGGAGGAGGAGCCACCAGGAAACAGACACATACACATACTCATCCAGACACACACTGACATCTCACAGCATCACTTCTGCACGCTCACTCTAAGCACCAGCCAGCCAGCCAACCAGCCAGGCCCGTTTGGAGCAGGGGAGCCTAACTGTTTCATCGCCCAACATGGATGTACTGATGAAGGGGTTCTCCATGGCCAAGGAGGGGGTGGTGGCCGCCGCGGAGAAGACCAAAGCAGGCATGGAGGAGGCAGCAGCCAAGACCAAGGAAGGGGTAATGTATGTAGGTATGTAACATGTCATCAGGCAAAAAGAACAAAATGCTGTCAGTTTCCGGTGTATGTGTGGGGTTACTTCATGAGCTTTTGCATCATATGATGTGGTCATGGTCATCCATGTCTAGGACTTGTGACAGGACCAGAGAGAGGAGGAGGAGGAACCAAGGAAAGGGGGTGGGGGAATGAAGTGAGTGCTGGTGGGATATTGCTGCAGGACTGGTGCAAGGCAGAGGATGGACAGTGAGAAACAGTGAGGAAAAGACAGAGTGAAGGTTACACGAAGTTGCAGCTTGGTAGCAGGACAGTAACCGGTAGATAACTTTGTATTGGTGGGGGGAA
>VOQJ01030980.1:0-12239 GCA_015052665.1 Apistogramma diplotaenia
ATACTGCGATACAGTGAAGTAAACCGCCATATAGCGAGGGACGACTTGTACAGGGTGTACCCTGCCTCTCGCCCTATGTCAGCCGGGATGGGCTCTAGCCCCCCCGCGATGGATGGATGGACCCCCACCCATCTCCCGACACACAGCCGATGCAGCTTTCTGGACCATCATACTTATCACTACTTCATGTTATTTTAACCAGTTTTAAAGTATAGTGCCACTAATTCATAACACAAGATATTCTGGAGGGTTTCGCAGACGTTGTGTGACAGTTGGACTTGAAACGACAACTTTAATCTCCACATTTCGACTTTTTTCCTCAAAACACTATTTCGACTTTATTCTCGAAATTTTGACTTTATTCTCGAAATAGTATTTCGACTATTTTCTCGAAATTTCGACTTTATTCTCGAAATTTTGACTTTATTCTCAAAATGCACAATTATTTTTTTTTTCTCAATGTGGCCCTAATACTCCTTCGTAGTTGTAAGTGTCTGAGACAAAACATTATCTCAAAAGAGTCAAATTGTGTATTTTTAAAAATCATTTCCTTTTATTTAAACAAATATATCCCTCACTAAATTGCTACTGTGATCAATGATTTCAAATTTGCCACTATACAGGAAAGTGTGGTAATGAGAGAGTCAGAATAGAGTCTTTAACTAACTGATGAAGCAGCTGCCAAATAGACTGACCCTTAAGGATTGCAGGAGTCCTGGCCCCTGAGGTTAATTAGCCTGGACAGGCTAGTAGTCTATCATGCTTGGTGCAGGAGTTAGCATCTCTCTGTCTCCCTGACAGGCGTCTGGCAGAATATTGACATACATGCACGTCAGGATGTCTTTTGTTGTAAATGGACTTAAAGTAAAATACAATACAATTCCTAAAGTCTGGAGCAAACTAGAGGAGAAACATGGAAACCCTGGTGACAGCTCAATTATCCACACATCAATCAGCAGGGGATGTGATTGGTTGTGTAAATGGAGCTGGAGTGATGTGTTGTGGTAGATCAATGGCCCAGCGGTCTGCTTCTCAGACAAGTCCAGCACCATCATCATCACCTTCACCCCCCACAGAGTTGTTTGCATCCTGTTTCTCATCATGTTGATGACTTAAAATGAGGCAGAGTTATTTAGAGTAAAAATAATTGATTTAGTTTTTTATTGTTAAATTTATGGAAGAGTACATGGGAGATCCCCTTATTATGCTGTACATCACATAAATGGTCAGTTTGCTGTGTGTGTACAAATCATTTAGTAATTAAATATGCATAAAATTTAAAATCCTAATACCATCATAATTACCACACTTCTTGAGGTAATTATGATAAGCCTTAATTGCATGTGTGAGACCCAGCACTTACATAACAGATATGAAACCATACATGTCATTAACAATGACAAACACATTAATATAGTGTATTGTTGTTACTGATTAACTTTTATCTGTCTTAGCACCTGTTATTTTATGTTTGTGCAACAGCCTGTATGGCATTTTTACATTTTTTTTTTTTACCAAATGTAAATTCTAATCCTCACAGTTGCGTGTGGTTTTGAGCAGCGTATGCACTACATATCGTCACCTTGTTAAAATAACTGCCCAAGTCATTTTTTAATGAAAGTTTTATTTTTGCCTAAATTGTGCATATTTCTATGTTTCATTGAGTTTTTTGTATTTTCTGATAACCCTAAAAATATGACTCAGGCGATTATTTTAACAAGGTGACTGTATTTGCTGGGCCTCCTAGCTGAAGGCTACACGCACACACACACACACACACACACACACACACACACACACACACAGCAATAAGATGTATGCTAATTCAACGTCCAACCCTGCAATTACTGGACAGCCCACTGTACCACCTGAGCCATGCCTGGCAACAATAATTAAACGCCAAAGTTTTTCGGCACAGAGCATCGCTCGGGAGATATTCTAGCTTCCCACGTTGGAACTTAGGCCTGGAAAACTACTCACACATTAATAGCAGCAAGGCTGAGTCAACTCAATTAACTACAAAGTGTAAGGTTCCTTCATCAGTTATACCTTCTTTTGGGACTGTTACCTGCATATTGGCTGTTGTCATATTCCGAGCTCATATTGTCGGAGCTTATCATTTAAAAGGATCTGATTCATAAATGCAGCAAATCTCATTTCTCATCATCACTAACCTTATGTACGTCTTCATTTCCAGAGCTGCTGCCTGCGATATCAAAGAAAAAGCTGCTCTTTACAAAACCTGACATTCAAGTGCTGCACTGTCATTAAATGTCTCTGCCAGATATTATTAACTTTCTTGATTGCTTCCCTATTAATTTATAGCAACAGTGAGAACACTGGGTCAAACATGAGAGCACATCTCAGCATACTATGAATTAATCATTACAGAAAAATGTTTCATTTTGATACTTTTGACTCTTGTTTTTAAGGACAAATAATTTGAGCAATAACTGAAAGTCTGATGCTTCAGTTGATGCTACACAGACAACTTTTTCTGTGTAGAGTCATGCAAGAGCCCTTTACTGATTTCAGAAGGAAAATATTGTGGATTTTCTAGCATTAAAGGTTTTCTTGTCCAAAGACGCGGCCATCCTCCTCGCAGCGGTCAGCTGGTTGTTGGTTTGGCAGACGCACGATGATTAGAGCAATGTGCAAAAAGACCAATCAAAAAACACACTCGCTGCCAAATGAATGGAGCCTGACTTGACATAAAGACAGCTTGTTGTGAGCCTTGATAGTATTCAGATTTGTCCCAAAGGCTTTGCGAACTCACATCCTGAAGTGTGGAAAAAGGTTCTGTCACAAAAATGTTGTGATATTGGATTTTTATGTAATGTTGTGCATCTTTCCACACCAAAGCTGCTTATTCAAGTTGAACTGTGTGAAGTTGAGTTTATCGTTGGCTAATAATAAGCATGACAATAATAATGTGATTTAACTTTTTAACTCTATTTTTTAATTGTGTAAAATTTTTTCCCACCAAGAAATGAACAGGGGCAAAAAATCCCCACAAAAACCTTCTTTTCCTGGATCATGTGTTTTCTTTTGTGTGTTAACTGCTTTGTGGAGATGTTTCCAGAATGCATAAATAGCATATGACGCCCATAAAAACCAAAAGGGTATTCTTCACAGAGAATATGAGTGCAATGTAATGGAACAGGTAAGAGGCAGAGCTATAATGATGGGAAGTTGATTGCAATGCCATTATCTATCATGCCTTAAAATGGAGCACTCTCACACCCATTTCTAATATTATGTACCAACACCCCAGCCTCCTCTGAGTTCTCAGCATCACTCTGATGTCCTCTCTTCTACTCACATGTACAACACAGAGAAGACAAGGGTGCTTTTAAGGAGTAATTGGCAGCACACTGCTTTTTTTCTATTATCTTGCACTATTCCTGAAGTGACCCTGTCCTCACTACTTCTGTCATTCGCATTGTCTTTCAGTTCATGACCATCTCTGATAATAGAGGGCACTTTTAATCTGAAATTGAACAAATAATTCACGTCTCCTCACATTAGTAATCATACCCTTACTGTGAATGCAACTCATCTCTGTTAATCAACCTTGTTCATGCATGACGCTTCATCACTCAGCTGCTGCAGTAAGATAGGATGTGTAGAAAATAGCCTCATTAAATTTTACAACAGCCTCCATCAATAGCAAGCAATTCAAACACTTTGTTCCCGCTCCTTCATCAGAGAAAACTTCTCAAGGAATGAAAACTGTTCAGACAGTGTATGGAGAGCACTGGCTTTATCGAACTCTTATACGTACTGTACCTGTTTAAGAAGTTTTCAAATTAGGATTTTGATTTGAAGTTCGGGACGGCGTTTCCGCCTTTCTGTCTGTGATAATCAAATGCAGCAGGTGGTGAGGAAATGCGCATCTCAGTAATCATCTCCATTGACATGTGTTAATAGCTCATCAGTCTAAATTGTACTAATAACTGCTTTCAGGGATCATGATTGCACATACTTCAAGGTCTTGATGCCAGGGGCTGTGTTTAATTTCTGAGTCATGCTTTTATGAAATGTTTTGTGAACCTATGCCGAAGTCTGACATATGACTGAAATGCAATTGAGCTGCTGTATACAGTGAAAAGTGAAACTGGCGTTGTTTTTGTTGAATGGTTACATAATTCTCTTTAGCTTTCTCACAGTTATACTCCAGCAGATGCAAACTAAAGCACTTCCATGCCCAACAGCTGTCTGCCCTGTTTTCTGAGTTACTCGTTATTGCACCTAAATCTCAATTTGGCCTTCAGCTGGCAATACTGGCTGATGTTGTTGGCTGTATCCATGTGGCTAACAGCACGACACACCTGCGTTGAAGGAAGCAGAGATGAGATATTGCCACATAATATAATTGAATCATTTAAAATTACCCTTTAGGTTTCCTGTTTGTTTAGGGACAGATTATCTACAGTTTGAAGGATATGTTTGCAACATCAGTGTCTCTGAGAGAGGGTATATTTTTCATTATGAGCTTTATTGCAAAACACAGTGTCAGACTGGGGGAAGTTATGTAAGGAATTTGCTGCCGGCTTCTGATTGAGAATGATTTTCTGGCTCTTTGTGTTGGTCCTGTGATTGGCTGAAGAGATGCCCACGGTGTCCAGTGTCAGCTGTGGGAGTCAACCTTTCAGCAAACCTGGCTGGATAAGCCATTACACGGATGGAGTGGTCCATTCCTTAATATGAAGATACTGAACAGTAATAGCATCATGTGGAAATAATGGATGCAAATGTATTTAAATCTCTGAATGCTACAGTATCTGCCATAGTGATTGGTAAACATTTGCACCAATTTACTCATGTAATCCATCCATTCTCTTCTACTTATCCTGGAGCCGATCCCAGCTGACACAGGGCGAGAGGCAGGGTACACTCCGTACAGGTCACCAGCCTAACACAGAGAGACAGACAACCATTCACACCTATGGGCAATTTAGAGACAATTAACCTAACCCCAGTAAGTGCATGTCTTTGGACTCTGGGAGGAAACCGGAGTACCCCGAGGAAACCCACACAGACATGCAAATTGGCCTGGCCCAAGGGGGAATCAAACCCATGTTATTTTCTGTGAGGCAGCAGTGCTAACCACCACACCACTGTGCTGCCCATTTTACCCATGCAATAATAAAAAAAAAAAACAGAACTGAAACACCTGAATCATTGTGCTTAATTAACAATGCAAACAGATGCATACTCACTTGTGGCACCTTCATAAATCGTTAAACTTTTGATAAACATTTCGCTAAACTGACTGTCGCTCCCCAAGGCTTGTGTAGCCCTGCACAGAAGCCAGCTAAGGTTTGACAGACATATGCAGACAGTCAAGCTAGAATTTAAAAAATGCTGGAAATATCGAGACGTCTGTTTGCTCTTGACTGTGTCATTGCTTGGCTGTTTTAGTGGATTCTCAGGCTGCGTCGTTGGCCAGCTTTTTATGTGCTGCAACTCAGATATTTGGGATCGACTTTGAAAGTTGTGGCTATGTCCACGCTCACGCAGCTTTAAGAAGCTATCAGAACTATCAATATTTCATTTCAAAAGCTCATTTTACAAGTGCATGTCATAATGGGTTTTTTTTTGCCATAAAATCATTAGGATTATCATTAGATGCACACAGATATTTCATATTAAATAAAACAGATTATTAGCTTTAACACTTTGTTCACTTTTTCTTGTCTTTCCCCTCAAACAAGCTATAACATACATTTGTTAACAGCATACAAATATGCTTCTTTAACTGTGAAGTAGAATTCATTAAACATTAAAAATCTCAGCTGTTGTCATACAAATACACAATATATTACATTTAGAATAAATGTTCTCATTTTAAATTACAGTAAGACCATTTCAGCTGATATTTTAATCATCCATATTAACAGTAAATTATATTTTGCAGCGTATTAGTTTCTCATACACTCAGCGCAGGCCTGTAAATCTGCAACAGAAGCAACGTGTTCAGCTTCTCGGCCCAGCTGCTCTCATTAAGTGGTGCTCTCCCCTTTTACAATAATTGACATGTTGGTGAGCAATGACTTACAGTGTGGAGTTTCACAGACAACCCAGCTGAAGTGTGTATCAAGAACTAATCAATATCGATAACAAACAGCCCAAATTAGAAAAGCAGACTGCAGGGAGGGGTTCCTGTTTAACAGTCTGCAAGAGACGACTGAGACACTTCACGGGTAGCACTGGGAGTTTTAATAGCACAGAATCAATGAGCACTACCCGCAAACCTTTCACAGTGAAGTTATTAATTGGCAGTGGAACAATGCAAAACTGCAGAGCTGCAGAGTTGTGGGCTTCCAGCAATTTAAACAGGGTCCATTTGCCATGACAGGACGGATCCCTGCCTGATTTGTAATAATGTTTGTAGTACTCAGCCAAGCCATAGCCACTCTCTCTGTTCTGTCTGCAGTTAACACCCATGGATCCAGAAGATGTGGAGAAATTCAATCTGTGGTCTCCTGCATAAAATAACATCCAGCAGTGTCTTGTTAGTACTCTACATGATGTAGAGGTTACAGAGTAGAAGAGCTCTGTCCTCCGTTACCCTGTCAGTCCAGCATTACTTACCAAACAAAGGAGAGTGATTTATCTCAAAATCTATTATCAAAATGAGGAGGCAGAAACCGGGGCTCATAATTCAATTGACACTTTATGATGTTTGTTATTGGGAGCAGAGGGGTGGAAACAGATGTTAAAATATGGCTGCTGACAGAGTCACTAATAGAACTCCTGCCCTACGAATATAAAACACACACTGCAGCGCCCTCATTTTGAAAGTATCTACCTGACCAGAGTGTGGATGAGAGAGAAAAAATAACTAAATAAATTGCTTGATTTTTTTAAGACTCAATCATCCTGCAGACATCCATCTTGATGGAAAGAAGAAATGATATAGCTGATCAGTTCATCTTATCCATCTTTGAACCCACATGATTCAACTCGATTCATTTATCATAGTCGATTTAAGGGGCTTCTCTAATTATCTGCAGTCCATGTTCACTATGAAACGTCTCAAGAGGCAACCTAAATGAAATTAAATCAAAATATTTGGTAAGTGACTAAAATCCCATGATGTTTGACTATTTTCATAATTTTCTTTGAAAGGTTCTCCAATCATTATAATTGGCCCATCTGGACATAATGTGCATCTAATAAGAATAACAGTGCAGACGGATTGCTGAAGTCATGCTAGATATGACTGATTTGCATCATCACGTCATCATCCCCTCACCACCAACAGATTTCAGCAGATGACTGCTCCTCCCTGAGCCTGGTTCTGCCAACCTGCATTATGTACAGTGTATTGTTTCATATATTTTCCAGAATATAGTTTCATCTTCCTTTGTAAAACTTACTGCTGATACACTCATCCCATATCCCAGTTACCAGTGTTAGGATAACTGGACTCAGATAATAGAAAGATAACCTGGGTGTGCTGAAGTTGCTTTGTAGTACAAGGTCCTGGTGATTTCCTCTGCAACAGTCTGCAGCAGAGGTGTCTTCCTGTTAAAAGGGAGTTTTTCCTCCCCACTGTTGCCAGGTGCTTACGTACTGGGTGTTGTCTGATTGTTGTTTTCTCTGTAATGCTGTAGGGCCTTTATGTTAAAATATAAAGTGCTTTGAGGAAACTATTTATAGTTATTTGGCACTATGTAAATACACCTGCATGGACATTTCTCACTGTTACTCTGCTGATGAGCTCATGTCAAACTGAGCTCATGCCCCGCCTCACCTCTTCCATGTGTTCTACTCCAATTATCTTATTTTTGATATTTCAGATTAAGCTTAGATCCCTGTTCATTTACAATATCAGTAAGTATATGTTTGTTAAATGAGGAGTGGTTGGTTCAAAGTTGAAGTTTTTTGTCACTCACTCACATGTCAATAGATGCATCAGAGGCCAGTTGGAATTCAGCATTTTGCAAAAGAAAACCCAGGCTGAAGGAGCCAGGGGTTGCATCACTGACCTTCTGATTAGTGTATACCAGTGACCTGCTCTACCATCTGACTCACAGGCACCCTCAGTGCACATCCACATGTATTGATCAAACATTTTAGCTGATACAAGTGTTACATTAATAATCTGTATCTGAACACCATATTCAACTTAAACAGCTTAAACATGGTTATTGCAAAGTGCTGTTTTTATCTGTAGAGCATCAAATGAAAAAAAAAATATATGGGATAGTCCTGGGCAGCCTTTTCAAGATATAATTGATTTGCATTATTGTTCTTTGAAGTCCTTGGATGTCAAAACAGTGCATAAATAGACACCTCTGTAAATGGTGCAGAGACTCCCATCTCTGTAATTCCAGAGACTGATTAGAGATCTTATCTCATGTGGATTGGCCATTAACATTACAGATGTCCTGTGATAAAAATTATTTTGTGACAGCCCAATCTGTTCACAAGAGACTTAAGATCATTATGAAGAGCTTTGTCAAAGTTGTGTATTCCTGTTGTGCTCTTGTGTTGCTTTGTTTCCTGACTGAGTTGGGGTGCATCATGGCTGAACCCATTAATCTTCTTCAGTGTGGTAATGAATGCAGTCGTGCCAGGCTGTTGTGTTTGTTCTTCAAATAATTAGAAGACAATTAAACCTAAAGTTCATGAGGCTTGTTAGAACCATGATGCAGAGCACATAGGAACTAATGCACTTGATGGCATTTGGCATTTTGTCAGAGTGACACGTTCCATTCTGGAGAAAGTGCAGGTGTTGCAGGGGCATGTCTGCAGCAGCTACCTCGACCCAGTCAGCTGCTGCAGGAAGACCACTGAAGCCAGTGAATGGGTTTCAGTCTTCAGGTGCTTGGCTCATCTGTTGCTGACAGTCAAAACCAACAAAGGTGAAAGGGTTGTGGTGAGTGCAATCGAGTTCAAATCCTTAGCTTAGAATAGAGTTTCAGTATGAAATAATGCCACTGTGCTTGAGGGAGTATAACATAAATGGTTTTCATGAGAACTGAAAAGGTCATTGCACAAAATAGTGGGGCATCTGTGTGATGCTGAAACAACCTAGAGTGGTAATTTCCTGAGAGGCATTGTACTTAAATGCAATGCGAATGTTCAGATAGTAAACATAATTGTATTGGCAGATATGAAATGACACCTGTGTAACTCTGATGGCTTAAAGGTTCCAGGAGATGAAAATGTATTTTCTCTAGTGTTAGCCTGTAGCCCTTGATCTGTTGTTCAAATGTCTATCATTTTATGCAAAAACAAATGTTGTTTGATGTTTTGTTTTTTTAACCCCACCCCATAACCCATTTGGTACATCACTAAAAATATGATTCAGGTGAGATGTGGTAAGTTTAGTCACATGAGTGCATATTCTTTTATTGCCTCTTTGTGCAAGGAAAACAAGTCAGATACATAGTAACTAAATATTTTGATGTATTGTAGCCAATCATCACTCTCAATGAGGCAATGAGCACGAATTTATTCACACTAATATATATAACTGGATCTGTGATGTAAGGACTGCAAAACTGGGATGGGACACAACAGACATCAGTCACTGCCACTGGTGAATGTGGTTTTATTCGGTTGACGGCACTCGAGCTGATCGGATGTTTGGATGAATCAGTCTATGTCTGTTTTGTGTACACAGTAAAAAGTGAGAAGCCTGAGCCTGTGTGCCCTTTCTTTCATCAGCAAGCTTAATATTCACACACTAACATTAACACCTGCGAGCTGCCCTAATGAACCATTATATTTTGAGTCAATTTTAGACCAATTAACAGCTCTACTGAAGCCAGCAGTGGTGCTAATATTTTGCTCAGGGGCACTTCAACAATAACTGCTTGCCACTCATATATATATATATATATTTTTTTTTGTTTGTTTTTTGTTTTTAATTGGTATGGTGTGGGGATTTGCTTTAATTAGGACATTGTGAGGATGCAAGAAATTTATTATAATATATATTTTATATTATTTCAAACAACTGAATTATTTCACATTTGCAATGCAACAAATTGACCGTTTTCTGTAGAGTGGAGAATAATTTATTCGCAATATTAATGAAAAACTAAAGAAAATTAGACTGAGCACTTTCACAGTGTGAGGTTTTTACACCTTTTGTGTTGAAAGGTCTTGATTGTCACTCCTTCCATCTAGCCAGTCAGGTTTACAGCCCCAGAGTTGACAGCATGAGTAAGTAGTGTCACTAAAGCTGTCATTTCAGTGAGAGAAATTACTGCTGTCTGCCAGTTATTGCCGAGGATTGAAACCTCTCTTACTTGCAGGTTATTGTCACCTGTGTAAACTCCTACGCTGTCATTTGCATTTATTTAATCATGTCATCACTAATGACTTGAGTAGCTATATCTAACATTTCACTTATTGTTTTAATTTTAAATAAAGACGTGTAGAAATCAAGATCTGTAAATAGGGTGGGGTGGCTCAACAAGGCAGGCAATGCAGAAAAAGTCATGGTAATGATGAGGCATTTATTTATGATGGAAATTGTCATTTTTGTTCCAGGGCATATGTATTTTACACCTTCTGCATACGTATGTATAGATATTTGAATACATGAGTGATATTTCCTGTAAATTAACAAGAACTGTCAGAGTCATACCTTTGTGCAAAACTATTCACTTTACAGATAAAAAACATTCTGTGTCTAATTACACATATACACTAAACATGTGCTAAATAGCACAACATGCACATTCAACCAGACTCATTAACATAAATATGTTTATTCATATATATAAATATATAGGAATAAAACCTACCAAAGTTGTTGCTGGAGAAACTTGTGTCATGTAAAATCTTTATTCCACAGCAGCAGTGAGCACGTCAACAGGACACATGCTGGCCATCCTGCATCAGCCAGGTCTGTCAGGCAGAAAATTCGTAGCAGACAGGTGTTCCCAGATATTGGCTCTTCTACAGAAGCACGAAGAAAAGGACATGGTTGAGGACTGGAAACCGAGTGGCTGGCCAAGAAACCCAACCACAGCGGCCTAACGACAAATCAAGCTGACTTCCATTTGAAAATGCCCAGCAGCAACATGAGCTCAGGACTGGCAGAAACCAGTGGGACCCTTGTACACCCTTACAGCCCATTGAAGCCAAGTGACTCAGCTATGCATGAAAACACAGAAACCTGTGTGTGGAAAAGTTGAAGCAAGTCCTCTGAACTGAAGAATGAAATTTAAAATGTTTGGCTCTGACAGGCGGCACTTTGTTCACCAAAGGACTGGCACATGCAGCAGCAAGGCAAGCTGGCCATCCCATTTCAGGTGTGGGGTGGTAATTAGGAACACTGTCAACACAAAAAAAAAGAGATTATATAAAACATCAGTTAGACTTGTGGTGGGATTCAATTCAACTGTGGATCATAAATGCAAACATACAATTAGAGCTATAACGAACTATCTTAAGCTGCACAAAGAAAACTCTTGTGAACGTGGTTCAAAAGCAGAAGAAACAACCTAGACAACTAAATCCACAAAAGAACTGTGGCCTCTTATCAACCTGCAAGAATACTAGTATTATTTTTGAAAGCACAATCAATTTAAATCATTTTTGCCTTCAATCTTTCCACAACTATATACTACACAGGTTGTGAACTTGTACAGTACTTGTACTGACAAACATCTTGTGCATTCATAGGCAATTATTATCCAGCAGGGGACTTCGCTATTAACGATGAAACCGAATATAGAAGAGAAACCTACTTTTGGTTGCCTCCTTCTCACAAGCAGTCACTACAGCAGGCAACTTCACGTGTTTGATTTGGGAGAATTTTATGCTGGATGCTCTTTTTAATTTTTATCTCTGCCTAGGATCAAACCACCAACTGCAACAGTGCAACATTGTGCAACAGTGAAGCCTACATCCAGTCCAATTAAATTTTAAGCAAGTTTATCATACCCAGGGTATCTTTCTATTATCTGGGCTCAGTTATCCCAACACTGGCAACTGGGATAAGCAGTCACATGAAGCTGATTCTCAACAGGATAACTTGTGGTGTTAACAGCATCTAACTAACCACAAACACTGATGAGTGTATCAGCAGTAGATTTTACAAAGGAAGATGAAACTATATTATGGGAAATATATGAAACAGTTAAATACATAATACAGGTTGAAAGAAACAGCTGCTGCAGACAAAGCAGCAGCAGCAGTGTTGTGTGTGTGTGTGTGTGTGTGTGTGTGTGCGTGTATGTGTGTGAGGAAAAGCTCTGTAGAGTAAT